>JACXGI010001910.1:59426-82580 GCA_016801175.1 Esox masquinongy | reverse complement strand
TCTAATTTTCGGAGATACTGAATTTGGGATTTTCATTAGTTGTCAGTTTTAATCATCACAATTAAATGAAATAAACATTTGAAATATATCAGTCTGTGTGTAATGAATGAATATAATATCCAAGTTTCACTTTTTGAATGGAATTACTGAAATAAACCAACTTTTTGATGATATTCTAATTATATGACCAGCACCTGTACATGCCCATTTTGAATTTGATGCCAGCAAGATGTATCAAGAATGTTGGGACAGGGGCATGTTTACCACTGTGTTGCATCCCACTTCTTTTATCAATACTCTGTAAGCGTGAACTGTGGAGACCAATTGCTGCAGTTGTGAAAGTGAAATGTATTTCCATTCTTGATTGATATAGGATTTCAGCTGTTCAACAGTTTGGGGTCTCCTTTGTCACATTTTTCATTTCATAATGCACCATATGTTTTCAATGGATGACAGTTCTGGACTGCAGGCAGGCCCATTAAGCACCCACACTCTTTTATTACAGAGCCATGATGATGTAATATGTGTAGAATGTGGTTTGGCATTGTCTTGATGAAATATGCAAGGCCTTCCCTGAAAAATGTCTGGATGGCAGCATATGTTGCTCCAAAACCTGTATATATTGTTCAGTATTGATGGTGCCTTCACAGATGCGCAAGTCACCCTTGCCATGTGCATTAATGCACCCCCATACCATCACGGATGCTAGCTCTTGAACTGTGCACTGATAGCAAGCCAGGTGGTCCCTCTCCTCTTTAGTCCGGAGGACACGGCATCCATGATTCCCAAAAATAATTTAAGATGTTGATTCGTCAGACCACAGGACAGTTTTCCATTTCACCTCAGTGCATCTTAAATGAGCTCAGGCCCAGAGAAGGCAGCGGCGGTTCTGGATCTTGTTTACATATGGTTTCTTCTTTGCATTGTAGAGATTTAACTTGCATTTGTAGACGCAGCAACCTACTGTGTTCACAAACAATGGTTTTCGGAAGTGGCCCTGAGTCCATGCACTGATGTCTACTACAGAATCATTCCTGTTTTTAATGCAGTGCCGCCTGAGGGCCCAATGATCACGGCCATCCAATACTGGTTTTAGACCTTGTCCCTTGCATATAGAGACTTCTCCAGATTCTGTCTTTTAATAATATAATGTACCGTAGATGCAATTTTACGTTGAGAATCGTCATTCTTAAATTGTTGCTCAATTTGCACTCGCCGTCTTTCAAAGTGTGGTGAACCCCTCCCCATCATCACTTCTGACAGTCCCATCCTCCCTGGAATGATCTTTTAATAACCAATCATGTTACAGACCTGTTGCCAAATGACCTAATTGTGTGATATTCTACCAGGTTTAGTTTTTTAGCCATACACAACTTTTCCAGTCTTTTGTTGCCTCTGTCCCAACTTTTTTGAAACGTGTTGCTGGCATCAAATTCGAAGTGGGAATATATTTTTCAAGAAACAATAAAATGTGTCAGTTTCAACATTCGATATTCAATATTTTAGACAAAATAACAGAAAAACTTAACAATGTATTAATAACAAGGACCAAATACGTTGGGTCACCCTTTGCCTTCAGAAGAGCTCCAATCCTTCTTGGAATGCTATCATACAAGTCCTAAACTGTGTGTAGTGGCATATTGCACCATTCTTCAAGAGGAAAAGCATTCAGTTCTTTGAGGGATGAAGGATGTGGCAATCAATTTTGCACTCTGCACTCCAGAAATTCCCATATAGGTTGTATGATGTTCAGATCTGGTGAGATAGTAGGCCTGGAAGGCATTTGATGTCATCTTGATGTTCATTAAACCACTTGAATTTGTTTTGCAGTGTGTAACATCATCCTGGAATATTGGAACATCATGAGGGAACAGTGTTTGCAGCATAGGGTGCAACTGGTCCTGTAAAATGGCCTCATATCCCTGACTCCCACAAGATGGCTGTCTATTACGGATCCCGCACCATGTTTAACAGTTGGCAGCAGACATTGTGGGCTGATGGCATCTTTTGGATTTCTCCAAAAGTAAACTATCTGGATGTAGGAAATAGGGTGAAAGATGACTCGTCAGACCATACGTCTTTTATTCCTTACACCAAGTTATGCGTTTTTGTGAGTTGGCCTTGGATACTAGTGGATTCCAAATGGCAGCCATGTCATAAGTTCCAGCTTTGTGACGCTCACATCACAGTTTATTTTTAGGCTTGGTCACGGAGATCGTGATTTAATTCTGTGGTCATTTTCAAGGCTGTGCTTTGTGGGCACTGAGCAACTATCGTGTTAAGTGTCTATCCCTGTCGGATAGCTTCACCTTGTGATGAACATTCCTCTTTGCCGATGCAATTTGTCCATATTTGGCATATGTTGTCATTATTTTGGAGACTGTTCCCGTTGATACATTGAATAATACAGCAGTTTTTGTGACCGGTGCAATTTAGGTAGCGACTACTAGGCCTCTTTGGAACTCTGTTAGCTGTCTGATGTTACTTTGATAATGCAAATATCAAAGTGTTAATTGCCAGATCTCTTTTATAGCTGACATATATGTACTGCTAATTGGCAATCAACCTAAAGTAACCTCTTGCAGCTGCGTTTGGAAATGTCATTTAGTTACTTCAAGTCTTTTTCCATGTGTTGTTTTTCCTTTATTTTTTCCATCCCCTGTATAACAGAGTAAAGAGCCTTTATAAGATAAAATGGCATTTCTAAAAACTTTCTAGAAGTTACGTTACCCGAAGGTAGCTAACGTTTGTGGGCGCTGCAATGTTTGTTTATCAACCAAAGATGGTGATAAGATGAGTAACTCTGAGACTGGATGACCATTTACATTTGCTCGTCATCCGGACAGATTTGCAAATCGTTGGTCATATATACCTTACCTTTTGCGCTGCGATCTTTAGTAAAAGAACAGCATTTTTAACAGTTGGTCAATACTTGGGGGTGGTTAAGGGCCTCAATATATTCCAGTTTCGTAGGTGTTCGTATGTACATGAACGCCACGCAAGCGGCATTGCTAACATACTCCACTGCGTACTTTATGTCTAAATGGACATTTAAAAGCTATGTCCACAAGGAGGTAGTCCGGCAACAAAACATTTTCTACCTACCTGGAAATACATTGACAACTATTGACGATTTTGTACAACCACAGTAAACATGGCGACAGGAGGTATTGTTATTAATGAATGAAAATGTCAGAAAAGAGTGGCAGCGACGCTAACGATGATGGTACATTAGACCATTCAACTTATCCATTGTGTACTACTACTTCGATGTTTCAGTCTTGAAGAAACTCAGAGGATCTTAGATATATTGCCCCACGATTTCTGTTGGTATTGCAGCTTGCGTACGCGTACACTCAAGGCCTAGGGAGACGTACAGAAAGGGCAGACCGATAGTACGCAAGATACGTGTGGCAGCCATCCTACATATGTGTACACATTAGCGTGAAGTATATTAGCAGCTTATGTCATATTTGAACCTTACGCATGAAAAGGTTTATTCTGTGGACAGCATGCAGTTAATGGTGCTATTATGATGCTAAGTAGTGGTATGATTTTTATATTAAATTATGTTTTAACTTTGAACATGGAATGAGTGTATGTTTCTATGCAAAATATACAGTACTAGAATCTGACGACTTTCGGGCAATCAGCATTCAAGAGGCCTTGTTTAGAATTCTGCCTCAAACGTTTACAAGACTGAATTTAAACAATTACATGAATTGTCTCCTCTTCTTCCCTTACCGAACGAGACTGGAATAGAGAAAATGTTAATGGAGAATATCTCAGGCACCCCGAAACATTTAGCAGAAAAACATATTTGAAACAATAACTTAAAACATTAACTGCAGATATCCTCTGTCTATTTACGCTTGTATTTATGTTAGTAGTACAGCAGAAATCTTACAATGGCCCCTTTAAGGACTAAAACCATGCAGGTAAAATAATTGTTTTTGCCTGATTCATGAAGGTCACAAGCATTTGTCTCTTTTTATTTTTGAGTTCTTTGCCTTTCCCCCTGGTGATGGATAGCAAATGTTTTTTTTTACATTAGTGTTAGCTCATTTTTAAAACCCAGTGGAACAGGAAGCCATTTAAGGCCATCATATAGTTCCTTAAGACTGAGACATACTTAAAACGTAGAATTTGAATGGACACCTAATTTTATTTTATTTCTGAGAATCTACCAGTGACATTTATTTTTGACACCATTTGAGAAGAGAAATATATCACTTGTTAAAAAATATTTATCTGAGCAATTGCGTTAGTATAATATAATATGTACATATGTAAATATTTGGACAGTGAAATAAATGTAGTTGTACTCCAGCAATTTGGATTTGAAATTAAACGATGAATAAAAGGTTAAAATGCAGACTGTTAGCTTTAATTCTGGGTTATTCACATCCATAAACCATGAGCCGTGTAGGAATTACAGCCCTTGTTATATATACCCAGCTAACAATTTTCCATTGTCACAATGTTGTTACGACGTTATCTGGAGACCGAAATTAGGTAGCAGCAACGTTGTCACAACCGGAAAAGTGAAAGTTTTCTTGTTGTCCTTACGACGTAACTAATTGACGTTGTCTGTTGGTCGCTAGCATGTCGTAGCAACGTGGTATTTCTAAGATTGTCAGTTAGTAATCGCAAATCCCAGACATCCTATCCAGTTGACCATTCATTGCCCTTTTCCTCTTACATTTTCTATATTTACACGTACAGCTAGAATATGTACAGCTAAGTTCATTTCTGTCCAGGCAACTTCTTGGCAGTTTTCTCCAACCTTGTGTTTACCTGCTCCAACTGTTCCATGAAATCTTAAATGTGCACAACACATTTCAGCAGGGTTCTACACCGACGTTTAGTTTTACAGTGAGGTATTATGAATAAATATTATACATTTATTTTATCAACCCCTTCCCAGATATAATAACAGCAATGCTGTTAGATCATCAGTTAAGAAATTTTCTCCTAGCAAATTACATGACATATTCTGTAATATACAAGAGCCCCATATGTAGCAAAAAAGTATATACATTTACAAATAAACCAGAACATTTATGTAATTTAAAATATATTTTATTTATCACCCCCCTCACACTCCCAAGTTGGTCAACAGCACAGAAATTAAAATCAAAACTGTGTGGGACTTCATAACCATCAGGAAGGATAAAGTAGCTCATCTAGTTACCTCCAATGAAACTGTAGATCTGGCAATAGCCATGATAAACAGTAATTTTTTTAGTAGAGTTCTATCCTTCTCCAATCATTGACATTTTTGTTCCAGCTATCAACTGATCAAATTTAGAAATATTATCAAACTGGACATTTTACAAATAATTAAAATATAAGAACACAAGCCAATATGAATGCTTTACTCTTCATTGGGTTCTTTTCTTTTCAAATGGTGAAGAATTGTGAAATCATGAAGATAAGAAAAAAATAAAAATAAATTGAAACAAACAATTAATATTATTCAACTGACAAAACACAAACACACAAGCAAAGACGAACACTTTACTCTTTCTTGTTGTCAGAAATGAGTCTGAGTGGTCTTCAATTCTATCTTCACCTTCCTCTACCGTTGGACCCATTGCTGCACCTGGACAATGAAAACCAGTTTAAAAACAGCATAAAACAGAGTGTCAACCATTTGATTCAATTCGTTCATAATTTATTTATATCACTTTTACACTTTTGTCAAATATCTTGTTGAATCATTACTTGTGGAACTCAAAGTAAAAATCTTTATATTTGAGTACTTGTGAAGTGACTCGATGTTCATCTGTTTTAAAAAAGTTACCGACCAAGCTAGTTAGTAGTTGACTGCAATTCGATGGGAACTACCAAAGTGATTTTAGCTATATGACAGATAGTTATCTATCTGCTTTGTAAAAAAGTTAAATATGCTTACCTGAGATTCCTTGTCCAGAAATGATGACGGTGCTCCAGAAATTATGTCAGCTTTACGAACTAAACTGATGTTTAACGTAGTCATACCGTACCGTTTGCTAGCTGCAGTAGCTAGTTAGCCAGGTATACCTTAAAAGAAAAGAAAACTTGCGCTACCTGCAGTAGTTAGCTAGGTATATTACAGTACTATAATGTAGGCTACACGACTAAATTAGAAAATAACTAAATTGGAAAATTGCTAGATTAGAAAACGAAAGTATGCTTAACATCAATGACTGTAACATTTCTAAATAGCAATAACTACTAATGTAGGCTAACCACAGTAGCAGAAGAGTACTGGTGAAAACTCACAGACATGACTAAATCAGAACATAAGTCAGAATTATCATAAACTGGAGTAAAATAAACGTGCTATAGCCACCGAGATACTGCAAACTTCTGACGACTATTTAGGAGTACAAACTATAACAAACAAGAAATGGCGGGACGCTCGAGCTGTGGCACATCTGCGCATGCACAGTTTACAATTTGTGTACGCATTCTGTGTTGTGGGAGATTATATAGAACTATTTGAATTGGTCTGAATTGCGGGGATTTGGGAATTCTTATGACTCTAAAGATCTTTAGGTGAACTTTGAAATATTTGGAATATGTGGTTTCCGATGTGGTGGCAGTAATGACATTGTAAGCAAACTACGTTATAGCAACGAAAATAGGATATTTCCTGGTTGTAGTTACGTAAGAACGTTGTAATTACGTTTCTGCTACATCCTGAGCAGGTAAGGAAGATTACCAATTATGTGGTCATTAATTTCTTTCAGATAACGTTGGAGTTAGGTAGGATCGTTACCAAACGTAAGTAGTTACCTTGTCAGTACGTCGTGTAATTACGCTCCTGCGACGTGCTGAGGAGGTAAGGAAGATTACCAATTATGTGGTCATGCAATTACCTTCGGATAACGTTGCCACAACGTTTTGAGAAGGAAATGTCATGACATTACCAATCCATTACCAATCCATAACGTCAAGGTTGGTCGTGGTTACGTAACGTGTTAGCTGGGTAGGCCCCCAATTTCAGCGAAAAGTAATTATATAACAAATTAACATAATCTTGTTATATTTAGTACTTGGTTGCAAATTCTTTGCATTTGATGACTGCTTAAAGTCTGTAACACATAGATGTAACTCAACGCTGAGTATCTTCCCCTGGTGATAATTTGCAAGGCCTGTACTGCACACATCTTCAGTTCCTGTTTCAGGGCATTTTTGTGGACTGACTTGGAAAGTCAAGAACTTTCCACTTTTTGGCCCTGAAAAAAAAAACTCTCTAGTTGCTTCAAAAGTATATTTGGGGTCATTAGCCTGCTGCAAGGTGAAGTGCCGTGCAGTGAGTTGAAGCATTTGGTTTTATCTGAGCAAGATGTTTCTGTACACTTCATCCTACGGCATCTGTCAACACTTACATCACCAAAGAAGTGAGCCAGTTCCAGTGGCAGTCATACATGTCCAAAACATAACACCCCTCCATGTTATTTCACGGATAAGTTGTATTGGCAGTTTTTGTTTCTCTCTTCACACTTTGCTCTTGCCATCACTCTGGAACATGTAATATTAGTCTCATCTTTCCACAATACCCTTTTCCAGAACTGTTGACTATTTTTGACCATCATGTTTTTGAGGCAAGTGTTTTTGCACCTTGCAGCCATTCCTTTGTTCTACGGCTAGTGACGTTTTAGCTAACAATCTATGCCAATCTCCTGGTAAGTTTTATTGATCAATAAACATATTTTCTTCATTATGGTCAGCATTCTTTGGTCATCCACCGCAAAGGTACTCCTTGGTCTACCAGTTATTTGCCATTGCTGAGCTAACAAATACTCTTTATTATTCTTAATTAATGTACTTTGGCTTTTTGGCTTTACATCTGATCTACTTATTCAATTTTATCTTTGTTTATTTGCATGATAACCAACTTGACTTGCTTTAGTCTTTGTGTTGTCAGACACCAGCAATTGACTGTTGAACAGCTTTGGAGACAGTTTTCCTTTAGTACCTTTATTAAATGGGCAACGTGTAGAATCCTCCTCTAACTTTTACAAGACTGAACTTAAACAATAGCCAATATGGAGGAAAGAATTAAGCTGACAGTCTGTACATTAACCCCATCATTTTTGTATAACTTTAAATCCAAAGTACAGAATTCTGCAGGAGTACGGAGCCAAAACAACATTTGTGTCACTGTTGAAATGTTGTATTTAGCAAATGTACTATAGTTATCAGATATACAGCTCCGGAAAAAATTAAGAGACCACTGCAAATTGAACGCTTCTGTTCCTCACTCAAATTTTTTTCAACTTTTTTGGAAAGGAAAGAAAAAGGTGCAGTGGTCTCTTAATTTTTTCCAGAGCTGTATATTGTAGTGTTCTCAGTTAGCCTATTTTTGATGACCTATATCAAGGGTGTCAATAATGGTGATTTTATCAAAAAAAAGTGGGGAATGAATAAATAAAAAAGAGAATTTACAGTATGTGCCTTGATGCTGTCAGCTAACACTAATTACCCCCCAGTCTTAATGGACAGGGCACAATTTGTCACCACTGAGGTAAAATGAATCAGAAACCCCTTCTAACAAAATATGTAACCCTATTCGCCCCATGTCTTTGATACTTTGAGGGGATGCTGCGGGGCTAGATCAAAGACTCACTCTTTAAAGTCTTTCACAGGGGAATGAGTGATGCGGGCAGCCTGGTTCACTGGGGGAGAATTGGTGCACACAATAGGTCAGAATGACAAGCGGGGACATGTCAGACCATTGACATGACTTGACAGCATGGGGTTCATTATGCACGTCCAATTGTGCTACTCTTATTGCTACAAGTACCACAGACTACTGAGGCCTGGGAACCTCCTAACACTGTTCAATATAAAGCATTAATTAATTATTATTAAGGCTGTTAAATAAGTTAAACTATTTGAGACTCATTGCATTAAATTCTATAATTAATTGCAATTGATGGCACCTTTCATTTTTTTCAAATTTGGCTTCAAGATGTTTCCATTTAGAATAGGGATGGACAAACTTTTTGCCTGAGGCCCACATTGGCATTTTAAAATATAAAGGAGGGACGCAAATTAGTTTCGTAATGTAGGATTTTTTTGGTCAAAATCAATTTGCTCTTCAATCTTTTGAGTATACAAAATGCAGTTCCACCATTTACATGAAAGCAGTTTAACCACTGATCAGTCATGGTTGTATTTGAGAAATTATGGAATTTAGCATGCAAAAATGGCACAACTGTACACGGAACAAATATAGGTACTCCATTGTAGCCTAGTCGTAGTCAAGGGACGTTGTCTACATTTTCTATGAAGTACAAAACACTTCTAGGGTTAAACTCATTCAAACCACTCTTACTCATTTCCCCACATAATACTTTAGTCAACTAGTCATCAACCTTAGTCAGGTAATTAAAAGACATACATTTTCTCTTGATATTAGGTCATTTGCAAATCCCTTTGCCACAGTGTATAAAAACTATAAAAACTATTGACTGAAGTCCTTGTGTCTGATATTTGCTATCCGCTGACTCAGCTTGTGTTGTATTGACCTCAGTTGGTCCGCTTGGATGTCTCATTCTTTAAGAAGTCTTTCTTTGCTCTCCTGGATTTACCACAGAACATTGAGTGTCTTTCTGTTCCTCCGAGTTGCTGTGTCTTTGCTGCCGATTCATGCACTTCTGGTTGCTGCAATTAACTTGGTCAGGCAAACGATGCTGGAGGATGTCCCTGGAAGAAACATCAAGGTACGTATGGATCAGAATCTATTCAGATTTCAGCTGTAAATAAAAGCAAAAATCTCTGTTAGGAAAAACTGTTAGAGATATTAAATGTTGGTATATTTCATTGTTTGCCTTGTTCTTTGGAACAGCGTTAACTATAATTAGGGCCAGAGTACTTTGCAGTTTTTTCCCAGGTCAGTTCAAGTGGTCAGGAAAATTTCCTGGTAACCATTATGAACTATAAACAAATCTCCATGAGAAAGTGGTCAGTATAGGCATAATTCATTTACTGTTTCCTTCTGACACATTTGGAGTTGACTGGTCATTAGGAGGCATCAGCCAATTACCAATCAGTCATCAGGAGGCATCAGTCAATTAAGTTGGAAGGCCCATCCTTTTTGAAGCAAATAACATGGCGGATGACGTCAATGTCCTTGCTGGAACATGTTTTCTCCCAGTTATGTCCTGTGCATCTCTATGGCAAGGCGTGGGTGCCGAGAAGGAAAGAAAGATGTGAGTGTGTGGGTGGGGATGAGAAGGGAGGCCAGGGATTTATTCTTGAAAATCAGGTTTGTTTTGAAACAGTTTGCATGGTACGCTGTTAGTTATAGGGAGTTACTTCATCTGTTAAAATGTTGAAGAAGTGACTGAAGCAGGGACAGAATGCCTGAGGCAAACTTGAAGATAATAGAACAACATTTTCTATGCTGTATGATAAGGCAAAATCTTTTCTAAAAGATTGACTAGAAAGGCAAATTACTGATTTCAGAGTAAGTTCCCACGAGAGTTTCAGTTATTTCAAACAGCTTGTTTGATTTAGTTTATTTTATGACTTTACGATACCAATAAAAACTCTGACTCAAGGAATATCTATGTCGCTAATACTTTCTAGGAGTCCTAAGGATATACTGAACTTGGATGACAGACTGAATGGACCAGTGTTTCTGGTCTTTATATTATCACTAGTGATATGTACACCAAATGCAATACAAAACATACCCAAAACACTTATGCCTATATAACTCGAGAATTGTCCTTTTTTAACCATAATTGTGAGGATTTTTGATATCCATAAGTATAGTTACACCTGTAGACACACACCCACACACACATGAAAAAAACCCTTTCATTGAAGAAGACCAGTCAGGCTGTCCATCATTATAGTAACACATCTGGTGATGGGTGTCATTACAGCAGTACAGTATTTACACAAAAGAAGACCACAGGAGAAAGACCAAAACTCTCTCTCTCATGCCTCTACCCTCTCATGAAAAGGACTTAAAATGAGCAGTGTCGAAACAGGCATCCCCACCTCCAGCTGTTTGTTCCACCTCTCTGCCAGAGGGGGGTCTTTGTCATAAATCACCTCAGCGAGATCCACCCTAAACCCTGTGAAATTGGGCAATTTTCTAAACCTGAACTTTTGGCTTCTCCTTGTGTCAACAGGCCAGACGGTGGGAGGGCAGGAGAGCAGAGAGAGCCGAGTGCTGCTCTAGTGGGTCGCACCGCATGTCGAAGACAAAGATTTATCTCCAGTAAGTCAGGCCTCTACCAGCACCGAACGGGACAGGCGTGGATGTAAACAGAAGAAGCTACCCAGGCAGAGAATAGAGAGAGATGAGAGAGCCGGCCTTGGAGGTTGTTGTAATAAAAGGGCCAAATGTCTTCAGTTGGGTTGGCAGGTTTGTTCAGCAGCTGTTCCACACAGAGTACACAGACAGTGCACAGACAGATTAAACAGAGCATGCATACCCGGCTGGTTTGGAGCTGGATAAGAAGACACAGTTCCAACACTTAGCCATTTGTTTTACAAAAATAAAGTTTTCTCAGATTTTCCCTCATTTTTAATATCCAATTGTGTCCTCTTATTTGTTTTGTCACAACAACTCCTGACAGCTCAGGAGAGTTGAACATCGAAGCATGTATTGTTCATAGTCACATCAAGCCTATACAACAGTGCATGTCCAATCATAAAGTCGGTCGGATCAGCTTGTGTGAGGAAATGCTTAGTTGAACAACGACCACAACAACTTTCTCCAACCTGCCAAAGGTAGTCAATGAAGATATTGAAAACCATGCTGACTATACCACCCCCATCCCAGACAATCCTTGGCCAATATACATTACCACATTAAGTCACAGGTCAACCAGCGGCACAGTCAAAGCACAAAAACTGGTGGATACTTTGGCTCTGTGAAGTAGTATCTAAGTCCTCTCTGCCACCTGGAAGTCCAAATATATTTCAAAACTTGTGTTATGACTGGCTATTATCGCAGTGCTCTCTCTATCAGAAGTACTCTCACTATGATTGTTTTTATTTTTTATTTTTAATAACTGTCTAATGTATTTAAATGTAAATTGCAGATTCAAGCCAGCTGATTAGTCTCTCTCTCCCTGTCTCTCTGTCTGTCTGCCTCTCTTCTGGGAATGGGCTTGCCTGGACTGTTTGGAGAGTATTATTATCAGACATTCCATTCACTGTACTCAAGTAAAAACCTGGAGGAGTATAAAATGTGGAACCAATTCTTCATCTCCGCAGAGGGAGCATAGCGAACAACTGGTGAGAAAAAGCCTCCAGGTGAACCGAAAGAGAAATTAGGTTTAGTCCCAAGACATTCTGGGCTGTATATGTAACTGCTAGGTGAATATGCATGAAATTGTATTGTTTCAATAAGGAGTGGATGGAATCTGTTGGTATGTGTAGCAGCGGTGGTTCACTGAACTGAGTGCTGAGTAACCATAACTGAGACTAGGCGGTGAGTAACAAAAACTGAGACTTGAAGGCATTTGTCGTCAACAAGTTATAATGCCTTGCCTTTAGTCCAGAGGGCTAATGTGGGCTTGAGAAACCACAGGAGGCTGGTGAGGGGTGGATGGCTCATAAAAATGGCTGGAAAGGAGCAGATGGAATGCTATCAAACACATGGAAACCGTGTGTGATGCGTTTGGTACGATTCCATTCATTACGTTCCAGCCGTTAGGATGGGCCCTTCCTCCCCAATTAAGGTGCCACCAGCTGCCTCAGATTGGTTTTCTGTCTGTTCCACATGGAGTAAACTAGCATTAAACAGTGAATATATTCTAAGCAGTACTGAACAAAAAGTCATCAAATTGAAACTGAACAAATGAACGCTTAATTGACAATATAATCAAGGGGAATAGATTACATATTTGAGCACTGGTACACTTTACACCAAGCCAACCTCACATATATCATATTCATGTATATATATCCTGAATGTTTTAGTCAAATTGAAGTTTTAGCTTAAAATGTGGGCGTTTACACAAGGCACAAGCTGACCCACATGTGAGAAAATAGAACGCTCCAGCAACATTATGCAGGCAATTAATCAACTGAGCCTTAGTGCTGCCATCCCATGTAGAAAAGAAGGGAAGGCATGGGCAATTATGACAGGAGGCTGAGGTCACCCCCCCCCGCCATACTCACATCCCCACTGTTCCTTGGGTTCCCATTAGGGGGGCCACTAGAAGGGGACGGGCCACAATGGGAAGATAAAGAGGATTTGAGTGTCTGGGGCCCCTCCTGTGGGTTAGATCATAAACGCTGGGGCCACCAGATTGAAAAGGCTTATTACGAGAAAGGACTGTGCTGAATTCACAGTGTGTGGGTCTGTCTGCGTGTGTGTGTAATGAATTCACAGACAGAAGTGTGTGCGTTTTTCTATTTGTGTGTGTCTGAGGCAGTGTGAACACTTAAGCCACACAAGCAATGTTTTATGTGTGCATATGCCTGAATGAGGATTTGATATGAGTGGGTGTGTGTGTGTGTGTGAAAGCCATAACATATCAATGTATGCATGAATGCGTTGTATATCTTGTCTTTTCTTCAGAGAGTGAGGGAAGCACAGGGATCCGCCTGTAATGTTTACCTAACCTGATGACCTAACCGCTTGATACCACATTCAAACGGCTTTCATATTGAGGCAGTTGGAGATGTCAAACCGCATCAGATTGATAATGCAAATTGAAGTGCGCTCGGTTAGACACATACTGCATTTCAGTGGCAGCGTTGATGCACAGATGGGCTCACGTCCAAAAGAGAGTACAAGAAAAATATCTTAGTTAGGGGTAAATCCAAACGTTCATTCAAAGATGCGAGGTGGGATCTTAAGCACACCAAATTCGTGTGATACATCACAAACTGTACTTCTAACATAATAGAAATTGCAAAAAATAAATGAACAATCATTGTCGTAGCCATACGGATTGGGTGTCGTGGAACACAGCTGGATAACATAGTATTCGTAGGCCAGTGGGCACCACTTTCACAACTCCAGGCAAGATAATTCAAAATCTCCATGGCACATCTGTCATTAAATGTGAAAATGAAGCAAGCGGAAGTTAGGATTAGCCCATTTCACATGGTGTACAGTTTGTTGAATAGCATGTAACACGTTCCCATTATAAGGAAGAGGCATGGAGGATAATCATTTCCCTATAGCGTTTAGGTAGGTGTTGGCAGTTGTCTTCATAACACGAAAATGATCTGTAACACTGACGATCACACGAGGCCTTGCGAGAACAGTCACAGAGAAAGCTGTTCTTCCCTTTTCTGGCTGCAGTACGTCCTGAAAACATTCTCAAGTCCACTGTGTTAAGATGTTGCCTGAAAGCCTACTCTTCCTCTTTACGTTCTCCGCGGTGAAGCAGCGGAGAGCAGTGCCGCTGTCCTGGTTGGCGTCCCGGTCCCAGCTGTCGCAGTGCGCGGCCGTGCCAGGCCGGATGCCCATGGGGGCCCAGCTGAGCCAGAGGCTGCCCTCACTGCCAGCTGGCCTGCCAGTCTGTGCCCCCCCTCCTCCATTCAACCCCCCACCCTCCCCTCTCCTCCACACAGATGCACAGCCCATGGGCACAAGCCCAAATCCTCGCACGCTGCGACGGTGGAGCCGTCGCTGGAGACGGGAGCGTCAACAACACGAACAGGACCGCGCCATAATCCTCATCCCCCCCGGGTCTGGTTTGATCAATAAATCAATTCTCTTATTCAATGTAATGTCTTAAGCCAGGCAGAGGTCACGATTAATTGAGCTGGCGGGGGCGGTGTAATTCCTAATTCGTGACTTCTACTTCAATCTAGAGGCAATTTAAGACCTAGGATAAATTGGCTGATCTGATTGAGGTACACTGGGGGCGACAAAATGCTCATCCCAAGAGAGCCAAAACAGATAACTGACAAAACCAACGTTGACAAACAAGTCGTCGTCGGCATGCGTGGATTACGGCAGGTCCTCCTGAGGCGTAGCCGGTGAACTGTGCCCACTCCATTGTTAAAGGGCTGTGAGAAAGTGGTAAAGCCAGAAGGCGTCCGCACAACGTGCGGAAAAGTGGTGCTTTTGTCTGACTGGCACGTGGCCATTGGGATCAGGACCTCACACACACCCACACGCCAACAGCGTCAGTAAGACTCACCTGATCCCTTTGGTAGGGCACACCCACGCATTCCACACCCTTTTCTAGAAAACCAAAACCAGGGAAAAACACGATGATTCACATCGCTTCTCATTACGTGACATCGTACCACTAATTTGAGCAAGAGCACGGGGGAAAACCCTGTGTGTTTTCGTCATTGGTACGCTGGAAAGGTTTCACAACAGTTATTGAAAAAGCAAGCTTGACCGATGGTTTGAAACGACGACACCCAAATAACAAGCCTAATATGGTCTCCCTGGTTGCTCAGTGCCTGCAGGGAAATTGTGTTGATGTCCTCTCTTGCCCTTGAACCTGAAAAACAAATAAAGAACCAGTTTTACCATCACAGTCTTTTTTTTTCATCGGCCAATGAAACATTGGGGGAATTTTATCACTGGAAGAGGACAGCGCCACTGAATGATTAATGCGGATAAACACAGACATCAAATAACACTCATCCAGGTGGAAAATGGGACTGAAACACTGTTTAAATTAATATTGACTCGTACATAGTGGATAAAAGGCGTCATCAAAGCTCCCCGCTATGGCCCCTCAGGATGCTGTACTTTCCCGGAGAAGCGAAATGAGAGAGGATTGAGGATTTCCCATCGAAGGACGCACGTTACATCATTTTCCAACTTCGCCGTCATACCACATAATTATGGTTTAATTCATTCTGCCGGTTGGCCGTAGTTTACCAAACCGGTTTCCTGGACTCAGCCCAGTAGTTTGGAGTGTGAGAGATCCTTTCACGCCACACCGACCCGGGTAGGTCATGCTGAGCTCTGCTCCTCATTAGGAGGCAGTGACAGAGACATTGAGACTCCAGACAGGTCCAGGACTACTTACTTAGGAGTCAGGAAAAGGAGAGGTACTGGGGGAGGAATTGCCCACGGACATCATTAAGGCCGAGCGCCGGACTTTTTAACGACCACACTCACAGCAGCCCTTCGTCCTCGGTGGCGCCTGCCGGCTTGGAGGTCCCCAGGTACCAGTACCCCACTGTGACAGCTTTGGCCTGTTCCACCAGCTAGCAAAGGTGGTCAGGATGGAGGAACGGTGGGGAGGATGAAGGGATGGTTAGTAGGGGGTCTTATTGTTTCTGGCTACCTGCTGAGGCCCAGTACATTAACCCAGTGGAGCGGGGCAAAAACACTCACATGTACAACCAGCTGTCAGGGACACATGAACACACACACCAAGCCTCGGGGAAGAATAAAAGCTTCACAGTAAGGCCCTCTCTATTTTTGTCTCCCTCCCTCCACTCAGTCTCATAATTGACTCTCCCTGACACATAAATGCGCCGGTAATGACTCTGACTCGTCCCTTGATGTCTAGCAGCGGTGGGATACAGCTGCGAGAAGTGGTGGGAAACTCAGAAGTCGCTGTGCTTTACCACAACACCTGTCAATGGTTCTGGTTTCTTTTACCTGAGAAAGTGACAACGAGCGTAAAAAAAAGAAAAAACTCCAGATGAAAAAAACGGCACATTCTGTCGGAATCCAATAAGTCAGTGCTGGGCTTCCTATCAGAAAAGTTACTGGTAATACCCCAGACGGAGAAAAGTGAGTCAGAGTGATAAGGGGAGAGCGAGACGAGAGAGGCCACAGTCAGTAATGATTAATTAGAAGCAGCACTGTCGTTCCTCTTGAGTGCTCACAGGGCCCTGAGCGGAGGAGATAAACACACGAGAAGTAGCTTGGAGAGAGCTCAACCAGGTGAAGGGTGTGTGCGCTACGGGATGGGTGCAAATTTGATCTAGATCCTTCTGTAATAACTGATACCGGAAGAGGCTTCACCCCTGGCTACTGACGTAGGACTCTTGACACACACCACCTGAAGAGATGATGAGTAGTAGACTGTCAACCATGGACGGATAGATAGTGTTCAACTCGGTTACACTCAAAGCCTCTGAGGAACAAGCGTGAGAAGCCAAGAGAGAGAGGGGGAAAGAGAGGAGAGAGAGTTGATGAATAGGCAGGGGAATTCAGTGAGTACAACAAGAAAGAGAAAGCAAAAACTCTTGCGGGGAAAAAACAACCTTGGTTATAAAAAATGTCGTACTGCGAAGTTCAGCGAGATAAGAGATGGCGGAGATAAGGGAGAGAGCGAGAGGGAACATTTCCACTCACTGCTGCTTAGTCAAAGGCGAAAACCATATGTTAATAAAGTAGTGGGGCTGCTCTCTCACTAAAAATAAAACTGGAGCAGAAACAGATGCCGGGCTCCCCGCTGAATCAGATACTGCGTGTCTAACCGTGAGAGCTAATGTTGGGACAGACAACGTGGACTTCCAAACACACATGCACAGACGCATCAGAACACAAACAGACAAAACCAAACACGCACAGAGACACACACTGACTCTCCGATGTGACCAGATCGGCCCTCTGTTCAAGCATTCAGCTTGACACACCAAAGGGGCTGAGCAGGGTAGTGTTCAATATATTTAATTCATGGGACAGCCTGTATGTGTTCAACATGTCTTACAGTGAGAGGGATGCAGAGAGAGAGGAGAGGGAGTGGGGAGAGACAAAAGAGAGAGAGAGAGAGCCAGAAGGAAAGAGAGGGGGCGAGAGAAAATAATGAGAGGTTGGAGGGGGAAAAAAGAGGTCCAGTAACGAGAGACCAGGGATCAAAATCGAGCGGAGAGGGGAAGACTGGAGTCAGAAATAGGGGAGATACGAGAAAGATGGACACGCTTTAGAGAAGCAGCAGTGATGGATAGAATTGGATTGCAGGGGAAAGACAGACAGACACAGCAGACATATAGATAGACATAGTGAGACTGACACACACACACGAAGACACAGAAAACAGGGCAGATTTCCTCCAAAGAGCCCAAAGTGCTGTGTGCCTGTGCTCGGCGCCTCCATCACGTGTCCCACGGGAGACGGGGAGGGACCGAGCCCCAGTGATATACTGTCATCTCTCTTTCTTTTCATCTTTCTCTCAACCCCCCCTTTTCGCTGCATGGCTCAGGGTGAGTTTTAGCGTTTACACCGGTGTGCTGCACCGCGGTGCCGCTTCCGCCGGCGTGTACGCATGTTGTGCATCTCTCTCTTTCTGTGCGTGTGTATTGAGGTTGTGTGTGTGTTGGAGCTGCTCCCAGTCATTCCCAATTGTGATTTACACTACTCCTGGTCCTGGAATTGGAAGCTGCAGCCTGATAACCAGGAGGGATTGTTTACATACTATGGTATGTTGTAGCACCACGGTACCTGCCTACTGAAACATCCATCTGTCTGGGAAGGTCGTGAGAAAACGTAGATGTAAAAATATGCAATGAAGTATGCTGAATAATGTCCGCCACCGTATATATTATGTATTACACCTTATATGGTCTATGTAAACAATAAGGCACGAGGGGGTGTGGTATATGGCCAATATTCCATGGCTAAGAGCTGTTCTTAGGCATGACGCATTGCGGAGTGCCTGGACACACTGCTTAGCTGTGGTATATTGGCAATGAATTACAAACCCCCAAGACGAATAATTGCAGTTAGAAACTGGTGACTAACTCAATTAGAGCATTAAAAAGTGATGTGATATCATACCAGTGGTATACAGTCACATATACCACAGCAATCAACCAATTAGCATCCAGGATTAAAACCAAACAGTTTACAAGAGAATGTATCCCATATTATGATAAAAAAACACAAGTTTTTATTGTTCTGATTGCGTTGTTCACTGGTTCATTACATCAATAAGGCACATCTAGGGTATAAGAGACACAGTTAGGTCCAGAAATATTTGGACACTGACACAATTTTCATAATTTTGGCTCTGTACTCCACCACAATGGATTTGAAATGAAACAACCGAGATGCAATTGAAGTGCAGACATTCAGCTTTAATTCAAGGGGTTGAACAAAAATATTGTATGAAACGTTTAGGAATTGCAACCATTTTCATACAGTCCTCTTATTTCAGGGCCTCAAATGTAATTGGACAAATTAACACTATCATAAATAAAATGTTCATTTTTAATATTTTGTCGAGAATCCTTTGCAGGCAATGACTGCTTGAAATCTGGAATGCATGGACATCACCAAATGCTGGGTTTCCTGCTCAGTGATGCTTTGCCAGGCCTTTACTGCAGCTGTCTTCAGTTGTTTGTTTGTGGTTTTTTCTGCCTTAAGTTTTGTGTTCAGCAAGTAAAATGCATGCTTGATCAGGTTGAAATCAGGTGATTGACTTGGTCATTGCAGAATATTCCATTACTTTGCCTTAAAATACTCCTGGGTTGCTTTCGCAGTATGTTTTGGGTCACTGTCCATCTATAAAGTGAAGTGCCGTCCAATCAACTTCGCTGAATTTGGCTGAATCTGAGCGGACAATATGTCCCTATACACTCCTATACGAATTCATCCGGCTGTCTTCTGTCAGATCATCAATAAACACTTGTGACCCAGTGCCACTGGAAGCCATGCATGGCAATGCCATCACACTGCCTCCACCGTGTTTTACAGATGATGTGGTATGCTTTAGATGATCAGCCGTTCCAAGCCTTCGCCATACTTTTTTCTTCCCATCATTCTGGTACAGGTTGATCTTAGTTTCATCTGTCCAATGAATGCTGTTCCAGAACTGGGCTGGCTTTTTTAGATGTTTTTTGGCAAAGTCTAATCTGGCCTTTCTATTATTGAGGCTTGTGAATGGTTTGCACCTTGTGGTGAACCCTCTGTATTTGCTCTTGTGAAGTTTTCTCTTCATGCTAAACTTGGATAATGATATGCCTACTGTACCTCCTGGAGTGTTCTTAACTTGGCTGGATGTTAGGAAGGGTTTTTTCTTTACCATGGAAAGGATCCTACCATCATCGACCACTGTTGTCTTCCATGAACATCCAGGCCTTTTTGTGTTGCAGAGCTCAACAGTGCGTTATTTTTTGCTCAGAATGTACCAAACTGTTGATTTGACCACTCCTAATGTTCCTGCTATCTCTCTGGTGGATTTTTTTTTCAACTGAAGGATGGTCTGTTTCACTTGCATTGAGAGCTCCTTTGACCGCATGTTGAGGGTTCACAGCAACAGCTTCCAAATGTGAATGCTACACCTGGAATCAACTCCAGACCTTTTACCTGCTTAATTGAGGAAGAATTAACGAAGGAATAGCCCACACCTGTCCATCAAACAGCTTTAGTCAATTGTCCAATTACTTTTGGTCCCTTGAAAAAGAGGGAGCTACATATTAAAGAGCTGTACTTCCTAAACCCTTCCTCTAATTTGGATGTGAATACTCTCAAATTAAAGCTGAGAGACAGCAATTTAGGCCCATGTTCATTATTTCACTGTAACTTGAATATATTTTGGTAAACAGACAAAATTACAAAACTTGTGTGCAAATATTTCCGGACCCAACTGTATGCCCAATATACCATTGCTGAGGGCTTTATCCAGGCATTCCGGGTAATGTTGTGCCGGGTAATGCAGTGCCCTTAGCAGTGGTATAGACCTTAGTCTTATTGCTTAACAACACAACAAACAAGTACTTTTAAACACTATTGATTTGTAATTAAAATAAAAACACAACAAAGCCAAAAGGTTAAATTATTGATTGATATATTTATTATAATATTTCAATGATATTCATGATTAGGCACCCTATATGTAGACCAGGGGAACATATGGGAGGTGATGACTCTGCATGCCTGATTTAAAACCCCACCAGAAAGTAACAAAAACATGCTGTCAAAATGGCAGAAAATCATACATTAACATTTTGATCAGGATAAGTATGTTAAAGTGTGTGGGCGCGCTTTCAGGTGCATACATATGTAATATGCATGTATTTACAGTAAACCCCTGTGGAGGTAATCACTCAATGTGTAGTCGCAGCATTTATTGTACGTCTGTAATACATAATATGCATACGTGTGGATGGGGCAATTCCAATGTACATCTTAGTATAATGTGACAGTGCACTAGTGAAGTGGCTATAAATAATAACAAACGCCACAAAGACTGTGGAAAGAGTCAGTTGGGCCAAGTCGTCAGGCACCTTGGCTTAAAGAGCTGGCAGGGTTGTGTTCATCGGCACCAAATGAGAGAAAACCCACTGAAACATGGAGGGACTCAGTCAAATGATAAACGCTAGTGTTCTGTGGCAAACCACTTTGTTATGGTGTGCCTGATGAACACCACCCTGGTTCGAAATAACCTGAACATCACATGGTGGGCTACGTTTTCCAAAGTGACTGTACTTTCTTCCCGTAAAACTCCCCAACGACTAATCATAATCTGCTCTTAACAGCTATTGCACCGGGGCTGGCCCATCCTGCCATGTTACAGTTGCCATAATCTCTGACACACAGAAGTAAATCTCACAAAATTTGCTCACCTTCGTAACACAGATTCATTGCAAGATTTCCAGAATATCTATATTTTCTTTACCCAAACGCAAAATTCAAAACTGCTCTCGATGACACTGGATTCAACAACACTGATTTGTATTAATTGTATCAATGTACATTGTTATTTTCAGCAGGCTATTCACATCCAGATAATATAAAGTTAAGAGCACCAGCCAACCCAATAGGAAGCAGTCAGGCAGGCAGGCAGTCAGCCCCAGTTGGCCAAGAGAGACATTGACAGCTGGACTCCACCAAAGCATGAAATAGCCACTTGTGTTTTACTATGAACGACTTCATCCCATGTGACTTTCAGTGTCAGCATTTCTTACCTCTCCAATGTCAGGGATGGGCTACTCCAAAGGAAGGCTACAAAGTCCTGAAGGATTAATCAATACTATTCAATCTGCTACTACTGGGCCACCAACCTGCTTCAATGCATGAAACAAGCTCCTGTCCTAAGGACGGACGTTCTTAACGGGCAAGACCCAAGGTTGCAATTCAATTCATCTAAACCAATGGCTCTCCGGGGCTGGAATTCAGCCCTTCTGGCAGCCATTTTGTTTTTATATCGAGCGCATCCCCATTTAAGTTCACAGGGAGGAGGAAGTAGTTGTGATGGTGACAATGTTAATGCTACACTGATAGTGATACATGAGTTATAGGGATCACTCCAGCACACTGGCTATAGTTCCAGTTGGTTACTAGTAACACACGTATACTGTATACTGAGCATGGCCCAAGCAATGACAGGACTGTTGGCATGAGAGGGCCATGTGCTTTAAAGTAGGGTCAAATGTCTTTATATCAACAGTGGACGGCCATTTCACATTAACAGTTACTGCAAAGAGTTACATTTATCATAAAACAGCGAGATAAATATAATTTCTCTATCTGATAGACTTGGCAGACATCTTTTTGTTGTTGTTTTTTGTTTTTTTTTGCACTTGCCACATTTCCATTTCCACATGATTTTGTCATCATTTCATCTCATATCTAAAAATAGTCTCAAGCAGCGAGATGAGGAGCGTGAAGAAGAAGAGTGACGTGTTTTTCCTCATCTTTTCTTCATCAGTAGAAAAGCACTTGCCAACATCCTCTGGTTCAGAAGCCCCTTCGGGTTGCTAGGTTCTCTCTCAAACCTCTCTCAGGTTACTAGGTATTCTACTATCACAGGTCTTTTAACTATCATATTCAGTTTCTTTCGGGTTGCCAGATTCTGTCTTCCCGAAACACTTGGATGTATATTCCTCTCAAAATGGACGGGCTTGCAGAACAACAAGCCGAAATAGGGAGAGACTGGAGCAAAGCAGAGAACAGACAGACAGGACAGCAGAAGACATTTTCACTGGGCAAGCCCAAACACTGACATTGCACAGAATTAAAGCAGACACAACAAGAGGTAGAGAGAGGACGAGAGAGTGGATGGGAGAGACAGAAAGGGAAAGCACAGGAATGCCAAATGGGGCAACCTCTCACTACAGAGGCGATATAATCGTTGAGGACTGTGAAAAACAAAGACAGAGAGGAGGCTAAGAGGCAGGCTAACAGAGAAAGGCTAGCGTGCCCAATGTCAGTAGTGTCACTGTTAGAAGTCAGCAGAACACCACACACCAGATCAGTCGTGTTTCGCGGGGGGGGGGGGTACGCTAGAGGAGTTACCATACACAACA
>JACXGI010001910.1:27066-59326 GCA_016801175.1 Esox masquinongy | reverse complement strand
CAATCAATTGACTTGTTTCAAAGTTTATAGTTTCAGGACTATGCATTGGGTTAAGACTGGGCCAGGATTAAGACTGGATTTAGGTTTGAGGTTGAGGTCCGGGTCAGGACTGGACGGCCCTGATTGGTGGTGGTAGGAGGTCAGGGGTCAGATGTCGAAGGTCTGGGAGTGGAGAGACTGCTTCCTGTTGTTGTCTGATGTCCTGGAACTGCTAAGGAGAACACTCCAGTGAGGCTGCAGAGGAGACAGAGGGAGGATGAGCGGGATGGGAGAGAGAACGAGAAGGAGAAAGAGAGACAGGGATAGAGGGAGGGGGAGAGAGAAGGAGAAAGAGAGACAGGGATAGAAGGAGGGGGCGAGAGGAGAAACAGAAGGAGAAAGAGAGACGGGTAGAAGGAGGGGGAGCGAGAAGTGAGGGTGGAGGTGAGTAATGGATAAACAGAGCAAAAGAAAGGGGAAAGAAGGCAAAAAAAGGAGGGGGGAGTGAAAATGAACAGCGTGCGATGGTGTGGATGAGGAGGAAATTAAGAAGTGCAGATCAAACAAGAGAAAGAAAAGCAACGTGATAACGAGCGTCGGGCACAAGGAGGCATAAAAATGGATCAGGGGGAGGGAATTAACAAAATGGAGGAGAGGAGATAGCAGAGACAGAGGATAAAAGAGTGAGAGGGAGGAATAAAGAGGAGACATAATTAGAAAATGGCAGGAGTAGCAGATCAATATAGAGGAGCGGCATTCTTCTCCCAGACAAACAAAGGGAGCTGGAGAGCTGTGTGTATGTGTGTGTGTGTGTGTGTGTGCTCTTTCTGTCTCTAACACACACACGCGCACGCACGCACGCACGCACGCACACACACACACACACACACACACACACAGAGAATGACTCAGACGAAGCAGACAACTGACATTTAAAGCTCGGCTACAACATGTGACATGGCACGGGTGACACACGCCAAGTCCCAGATGAGTCTGAACCTGTCTCTGAAAGAGCGTCTCGCTGGAAAAACAAAACCAAGTGTTCCACCGAAATCAAAGTGGGCAAAGCACGTTTTCAGCATCCTCGTGTGCTCTGTGGCTGTTGTATCGAAACACACACACTCAAGTGCACAGTTCTCAACCACACCACACGTCGCAGAGCTGTAAAAGTATACTGGGAATGTCGCGTTGTGTACTTGGCTGCGGTCGGCCAGAACTATATGGTAATGGAATAGGTCCTTGATGTGACAAGACCACACACACCGTAAATGCGTTCAGTCCATGCATACGGTATTCATCATGGACAAACAAGGTGTGTATGCCATAATGGATACTGTAAATCCAAGTGCTTAACAACTGTCTGTATTCATGCTTATAAACAGTGTACATGACCACACCCAGTCGCCCTCTCTCACACACACATAGCAACACTCACAGATGTTCCAGTGAGTTGTAGCAATGTTGTATCCAGGATCAGTTCTAGGCATAAGCAACATAAGTGGTCGCTTAGGGCCCCCGACGGCTAGGGGGCCCTCGATTGCTAATGGAGAGGGGGCCCTAAATGAAATTTTGCTTAGAGCCCCCAAAAGGCTACAGCCTGCACTGGTTGTATCACTGTCACTGTGGTGAGCCTGAACGCCATAGACTGGAAATCCCTTACTGTAATAGATAGCCACAACGAGCCGTCAGCAAGCCAAAGAGGAAATACGTCCTGACGCCTCTTTTGTACAGAAAAGTCATAGTTGTCCTTTTGAACCTCTCTCGCATATACAGAAAGTTTTTTCACACGGCCAGGTTCACACATACATATGCACACACGCACGCGCGCGCACACACACACACACAGCCTCGCTGTGTTTTTCTATTTATCCATCTCCCTGGCTCACGCACGCACGCAAACACACACAAACACACACTTTTGTTTATCTTTTCTTGCCGGGACTGGAATAATTATTCTCTGTTTTCCCTATCCCCTAAACTTAACCTAACATTAACTTCAATGAATTCTGGTTCTTACAAGTATAGTAAAACCAGGCTACCACACAAACACACACATACAAATTAACACACTTGTCTTTCTAACAAATGTAGCCACATTTAACAGTGATAGTGGAGAATAGAGAACAGGCCTCAAGGTTCACTTCAGTGACACATATTGTATTTTCAATTTATATCAATGTCGAGAACTTCTCTTTCTGTTAGCCCGGAGCAGGAATAGGCAGTAGGAATGCATTCTGCACACACAAACACATTCACTGAGAGCTGACCCTGTTACCGTTGTTAAAAAACCCTTTAGTATTATTATTAACATTATTATTTAGTATTAGTAAGTAGTATTACAATTAGTAAGTAATCTTCAAGCTATTATGTGATTCTCAAATGTAGCTTTCTTGACGAGGAATCAATTTCAATGTAACTTCCCGGGTCAAAAAAGGATAGTAATCTACTAAAAAGAGTTGAGAAATCCCCCACATTCACAGACATCAATGTGTATTTTACAGACTAATCATTAAAAATAACTTTGAAACAGCTTTATTTAGTTGAGCTAGAAAAAAAACCTGAAGTATAAAAGTAAAATGCATCATGCTCCCACCTATTTAAATTAAAGAGCACTCAGAATACCCAGTGAACTCTGAATGACTTCGAATTTTATTCTTCTGTCTGATTACAACAATCTACAAAACCCCATTAAACATGACAGGGGATGAATAAAACTATGGTGTGTGAGTGTGTAGCTGTGTCTGTAGTGTAGTTTCTGTGCATGTGCGCGCAAGTGCGGATGACTAAATGTGTTTGGGTTTCGGCGCACAAGTGTGAGTTACCATGCCCGCACGATGAATGTCTGTTTGTCTCTTGTCTGAGCGTGTGAGTTAATGTGTATATGCACGTGTGTTTGTGTGAGTAAATGTGTGTGTGATGGGGGAAATACGAGCAATGAATTATGCCCATCATTCACCAGTTATTGAAATAAGATATTACAAAGCCTGCTCATGCCTTTTACCTTCCAAACAAAGGCTGAATGTGTTTATTATTAATGTTGTGTTTTGCACTGTAATTTATACACACGGTAAAAACCCTAAAGACAGTCTACTCTTTAACGGTCTCCTCTTAGTCTCTGCCCTCCCTTGCTCTCGCTCCTCTCTCACTTGTTTACACTAAAACGATTGCAAAAATATTTGGGGTTTTGTTTACAGCTCCGAAAGGTCCAATGGTATCAGAAATTGTTCAGGCACTTTCTCTACATTTTGTTGTGTTATAGACATAATTTGTTATTAACTAATTGTATTTGTTTTACCATCAATCTTCACAAAATACCCCATAATGACAAAGTGAAAAAAGTCATTCATAATGTGTGCCAATTTATTGAAAAGTAAAAACTGAAATATCTCATGTACATAAATATTGAACCTTTTATTTACTGCTTTGTAGAAGCGCCTTTTGCAGGGATTACAGCTTTTTATCTTCTTGGGTATGCCTCAACAAGCTTTGCACACCTGGATTTGGCCAGTTTTTCCTCTCAAGCTCTGTCCGATGGGGAATGTCAAAGAACTGTGATCTTCCTGTCTCCACACAGATGTTCAATTGGGTTCAAGTCTGGGCTCTGGCTGTGCCAAACAAGGACATTCCTTGAAGCCACTCCTGTCTTGTCTTGGCTGTGTGGTTTTGTCGTTGTCGTGCTGAAAGATGAATCTTCGCTCCCAGTCGGAGTTCCTGTGCGCTCTGGATCAGGTTTTCTTCAAGGACCTCTGTATTTCGCTCACTTAATCCTTCCCTTAATCCTGACGAGACTCCCAGTTCCTGCAGCTGAGAAGCATTCCCATAGCATGATGCTCCCGCCACCATGCTTCACCGTTGGGATGGTATTATTCAGGTGATAAGAGGTACCTTGTTTTTGCCACAAGTAGTGCTTGGCATACAGGCCTAGTAGATTGACTGTGTTCTCAACAGACCAGAGAATCTATTTCCTCTTCCAATCAGTCATGCTCTCAAATGGCATGTCATGTCTTTTACTCATGGGTGTTTTTTATAACCTTCCCCAGATATTAGCATCAACACAATTTCAGAGGTCTATGGAGAATTCCTTGGACTTCATGGCTTTGGTTTTGCTCTGACACACTGTGACGTGTGGGACCTTATAAACAGGCAGGTGCCTTTCTAAATCAGGCCCAATCAATTGAATTTGCCACAGGTGGACTCCAACTAATTTATAGAGACATCTCAAGGATGAGAAGCTAGTCAAAGGGCAGAGAATGCATCTTAGCTCAATTTGCAATGTAATGGCAAAGGATCACCAATTTTATATGCATCAGACATGTCCATTTTTCATTTTCAATAAATTGGCACAGATTTGTAAAAACTTTATTTCCCTTTGTCATAATGGGGTATTGTATGTGCATTGATGGCAACTTGTAATCAATTATAATCGTATAACACAACAAAATGTGGAGAAAAGTGTCTGAATACTTTCACCATTATATCAACCTAGCTCAGCATTCGATTGATTTAGTTTATAACAATGGTGCCCATCCGATTGGACCTGGGTATACTATTTCCATGTATTAATAATCAGGCCATACATCTCCTTATCTAATCAGACCTATGTGAGGGTCTTTATCCGCCATCGTTCTCTGTCTCTCTCCACCTCTGTGAGGATCTGTATCCACCATCATGCTCGCTTTATCTGTCTCTCTCCACCTCTGTGAAGGTCTTTGTCTCTCTCTCCACCTCTGTGAAGGGCTGTATCCGTGTCTCTCCACCTCTGTGAAGATCAGTATCTGTCTCTCTCTCTCCACCTCTCTGAAAAGCCTGTATGTCTCTCTCTCCACCTCTGTGAAGATCAGTATCTGTCTCTCTCCACCTCAGTGAAGGTCTGTATCTGTCTCTCTCTCTCCATCTCTGTGAAGGCTTATATCTGACTCTCTCTCCATCTCTGTAAAGGCCTGTATCTGTCTCTCTCCCTCCACCTCTGTGAAGGTCTGAATCTACCATCTCACTGTCAGTCTCTGTCTCTCTGCCCACCTCCCAGAGGACCTATATCTACCATCTCTCTCTGTATGTCTGTCTCTTTCCACTTGGTAGAGGATCTGTATCTACCATCTGCCTCCCTATATGTCTGTCTCTCTCTGTTTTTTTACTGGCTCTGTGGTACACCGAATGAGAAAGTGTATGCTTGCCTGGAGAGTCACAGAGTGCCTACCTAACCATCAAGCCAGCTTTGAAGTGCCTGATCTGGGCTATAATTAAACTACCTGTTTTTTTTTACCCCTTTGTTCGGTTTAATGCCTGCTCAGAAGTGCTGTTGTTTTGGAGACAGACCTGATAGTTTTTTTTGCTCAATTATAGAATACCTTCACAGTCAAATAAGTCTAACCAGGCCCGGAACTGGGGAGTCAGAACTGAGTGTTCGGCCAACAGTCAAAATATTGCCGGTTTGTATCCCAGAACTGAAAAGGTGAAAAGCATGTCATTTTACCCTTGAGCAAGGCACATCCATCATTTCTCTTTTTAAGTCACTTTGGTTATGAGTGTCAGCTAAATGAATAACATAAATGTTACTGAACACATTTTTCGGATGAACTCTGAGCATCAAATAATCAGTGAATATATTTCTATTATCTGGTCTACCGTGTGGTTGGTCCATAGACTCATTACCGCAACAGCAGTTGTTCCAGAGCAGCGAAGGGTCCTTGGGTTTGGTTACATCACTTTGGCTGTGAGCTTAAATCCTTTAATGTTTGCTGGAACATACACTTGCACACATACACACAGGCGCCTGAACACTCTCTCTCTCTCACACACACACACACACACACACACACACACACACACACACACACTTGCTCGTCGACATGCGCATACACACACAAGGAGGAGGATATTGTTTGGAGACTCTGTGGCTCACAGATAGGGTTTTAGCAAAGCCTTGTTCCACAGTATAGCTTCAAAATAGGTCATCCTGTTCCCGGGCTGTTTGTGAATTCCATCCTTTTCTCCTGTTCTGATTTTACAACTTAAACAAAAGACAGGAAGTTTGGAGAAACATGATATGATTTAATGATGCCACCTTCCTTCAATTTCCTTCTTACCTTTTCTATTATGCGACAGGAACGGAACAGTCAGTGCAGTTAAAAACTCAATAATGTTGTCACATGCTGAGGTCAAAATAAAACTGAATGCCTATTCCCGTGATGGTGGATGTCTGGCCAGATCAGGCCTGTTGCATAATAGAAAAGGTAAGAAGGAAATTGAAGAAAGGTGGCATCATTCTGGTGTGGGCCAACCAAAGTTGAAACCATGTTAAATTACTGTTCGCCCAATTATGAGGTACTAACCCTGAAATGCCGACGTCGTAATTTGCTTCTGTAATTTTGATGTGTTTTTATTATTGCCGTTTACATCCCTACCAGCTAACCTCAAGACTGCACTCCACGGACTAGGTAGGAATAATAGCCAGCAAGAGTGGTTTAACCTGGATGCAGTCTTTATTGTAGTGGGAGATTTTAACCGAGCAAATCGTCCAAGATATCAACAACACATGATTTGTTCCATGACAGGGAAAGCGATGTTAAATAACGTTCACACTAATACCCGCGCTGTGCACAACTCACCCAGTTATCATGAAATGCTTTGAGAGGTATGTCGTGACTCATTTAAAACGGCAGACACTGGACTCACTACAATTTGCCTACTGCCACAACAGATCAATGGAGGAGGTCATTTCCATTGCTATTCACACCGCTGCGACACACCTGGAGAAGTGGAACAACTATGTGAGAATGCTGTGGGTAGCTAAAAAGGCTAGCTGGTTTGCCACAGATGGAGCTGGATCAATATGGGTAATCACTGGGGTAGTATATTGGTTAGGCATAGATTCAGCACAGGTTCCATCCAAGATAAGAATTTAGTAGGAGCAAGTGTAGTATTTGATATATCATAAGCATGACCATTAATACAAGTTGTAGCTTACACAGGAATCTCTTGTAAACACACTTCATACATAAAGAGGCGTTGTTATTGAGTGGTTTGTGTAAGATTGTCGGTCCTGGATTAGCCAGATTAGCTGCACATTCACTCTGGTACGTCTCGTTTTAACAGCATTGTCTGAAGCTCGGATGTTGGAGTTATTATAATTGCTTGTACTTCGGGACTGAGGTATTTTACTGCAGTTTTGGCACCACTCCTGGTTCCTTCTGCTAGTTAGGGAAGCAGAGAACGAGAGGGAGGTGGGAGAGGGAGGGGGTTGCAGCTTAGCCTAGGTCCACCGGGCAGCACAGGTTTCTCCTGACACTGATAAATACCTGAGGAATGGGACACACTTGAGAGCTCCACCACGGCGTCATTAACCTTGTAAAACCTAACCCCGGCGCCCATGATTAACGATGGCCCATTATGTGCTATTAAACACCACGTACGGAACGTACCGTCGCCCATACCGAAACGAAAGCACGCACCTAACGAAGTCACGAGGGCTTACCTGAAGTAGCTAACTTTCTCGAAGTGTGACTAGGCATCATCTTCCATGTTAGTTAAGCCGCGGGCCTCTCGTTCTTACAGGAAGGCTGGGTATACGTATATGATGTGATTGCATGGCAGTACATGGCCCAGTATGCTCTAATAACGCCATACTCCTGCTTTATGCGGTGGTGTCTCTTGAATGTATCTCCTCACGTCTCTTTCAAAAGTCTGTTTTTGTTTATAACAATAGAACAGAACGCTACGGAGTCCCCACGGAGTCTGGGCGATAAGCAAAACATCCCGACACAGAAGAGAAACCTTTTTACATATGAAAAGAAGGGTAAAGATGAAAGAGAGGTGCAAAGAACGAAGCAGGGAAAGAAAAAGATACTGCTAGGAAGGAGGTGGCAGGCGAGGCGGGGCGGGAGTCGAGGAAAAAAAGGAAGTAGGGATAGATTTAGAGAGACAGAGAGAGGGAGGGTAGGAAAAAGGCGAGAGCACTGTATTCCCTGATGTGGCTTTCTGTAGGATCTTCATGACACCTCTGAGGAATACTGCATTTACACTTCGGCTTAAAAATAGACCTGTCATAATTTATATAGCTGGGGTGTGTCAGGCTTGCATTGTGCTCCAAAAGAACAGACTAGCTTTCCGCTTTCTGTTCCCTGCGCGAGACCTTCTAATTTTTTTGGGCCACATCGCACAGAAATAATTTGAATGCAATGTATTTACAGTTGTGCTCATAAATTCGCATACCCTGGCAGAAATTGTGAAATTTTGGCATTGATTTTGAAAATATGACTGATCATGCAAAAAAAAAACTTTTATTTTTATTTTTTAATTCTTTTATTTAAGGATAGTGATCATATGAAGACATTTATTATCACATAGTTGTTTGGCTCCTTTTAAATCATAATGATAACAGAAATCACACAAATGGCCCTGATCAAAAGTTTACATACCCTTGAATGTTTGGCCTTGTTACAGACACACAAGGTGACACACACAGGTGAAAATGGCAATTAAAGGTGAATTTCCCAAACCTGTGACTTTTTAAATTGCAATTAGTGTCTGTGTATAAATAGTCAATGAGTTTGTTAGCTCTCACGTGGATGCACTGAGCAGGCTAGATACTGAGCCATGGGGAGCAGAAAAGAACTGTGAAAAGACCTGCGTAACAAGGTAATGGAATTTATAAAGATGGAAAAGGATATAAAAAGATATTCAAAGCCTTGCAAATGCCAGTCAGTACTGTTCAATCACTTAAGAAGTGGAAAATTCGGGGATCTCTTGATACCAAGCCAAGGTCAGGTAGACCAGAAAAGATTTCAGCCAATATTGCCAGAATAATCGTTCGGGATACAAAGAAAACCCCACAGGTAACCTCAGAAGAAATACAGGCTGCTCTGGAAAAGGACGGTGTGGTTGTTTCAAGGAACACAATACGACGATACTTGTTGAACAAAAATAAGATGCATGGTCGAGTTGCCAGAAAGAAGCCATTACTGCGCCAATGCCACAAAGAAGTCCAGTTACAATATGCCTGACAACACCTTGACACGCCTCACAGCTTCTTGCACACTGTAATTTGGAGTGATGAGACCACAATAGAGCTTTATGGTCACAACCATAAGCGCTATGTTTGAAGAGGGGTCAACAAGGCCTATAGTGAACAGAACACCATCCCCACTGTAAAGCATGGTGGTGGCTCACTGATGTTTTGGGTGTGTGTGAGGTCTAAAGGCACTGGGAATCTTGTGAAAATTGATGGCAAGATGAATGCAGCATGTTATCAGAAAATACTGGCAGACAATTTGCATTCTTCTGCACGAAAGCTGCGCATGGGACGCTCTTGGACTTTCCAGCACGACAATGACCCTAAGCACAAGGCCAAGTTGACACTCCAGTGGTTACATCAGAAAAAGGTGAAGGTTCTGGAGTGGCCATCACAGTCTCCTGACCTTAATATCATCAAGCCACTCTGGAGAGATCTCAAACGTGCGGTTCATGCAAGATGACCAAAAACTTTGCATGACCTGGAGGCATTTTGCCAAGACAAATGGGCAGCTATACCACCTGCAAGAATTTGGGGCCTCATAGACAACTATTACAAAAGACTGCATACTCTCATTGACGCTAAAGGGGGAAATACACAGTATTAAGAACTAAGGGTATGCAGACTTTTGAACAGGGGTCATTTCATTTTTTTCTTTGTTGCCATGTTTTGTTTTATGATTGTGCCATTCTGTTATGACCTACAGTTGAATGTGAATCCCATAAGAAATAAAATACATGTGTTTTGCCTGCTCACTCATGTTTTCTTTACAAATGGTACATTCAGCTCCGGAAAAAATTAAGAGACCACAGCACCTTTACTTTCCAAAAAAGTCGAAAAGGAAGGTTTTGAGTGAGGAACAGAAGCGTTCAATTTGCAGTGGTTTCTTAATTTTAACCCTTCTGTTCCTCACTCAAAACCTTCCTTTTCAACTTTCTGGGAAAGGAAAGAAAAAGGTGCAGTGGTCTCTTAATTTTTTCCGGAGATGTATATTACCAATTCTCCAAGGGTATGCAAACTTTTGAGCACAACTGTACAATGCATCTTTAGTCTACACATCACCATAGGTGTGTTCATTTTTACATTACGCATGTTTGACTTGTGGCATGAGATTGAAACATTAAAGTTTTCAAATAAATTAATTCCACTCATCAAATTCAAATATTTACAGTGGTCTGGAAATTCTGAATTGCTTTGTATTCAATTGTAACTCCCCCTAAAAAGGGGGGGTAGTCCAAATTTGATTCAAATCCCTGCTACCAAAGTCACCATCATTATTTCCGTTCAAGGAATGACAAAGAAATGTGATGTTTTGGAATCCATCATGGCGTCTTGGACTACATCAATAAGATAATTCATATAGGGCCATAGCTTCACATGCTACATACATACATACCAGGCCTAAAAGCTGCTGATTTGACCAAGCAGTGAGGTATCTGCCAACTATATTTTATATCAGAAAATAAACCGATAGGCAAGACGGCAACATAGCCGATACATTTGTCATCGGCAACTGATGATTTCAGTGAATTTCTGCTTCTGGCTTAGTATAAATGTAGCCTCAATGCTGAGGAGGCACTTTCAGGCACTTTGTTTAAGCGGTGTGACTGAAGCACAACACTCACTTGAGTGAACAAAAACGTAAGGTCACAGTGTGCTTGGGAAATGGATAGACAGTGATATGAAAGTGTTAGCATAAATTCTACACAATCTACTTCCAACCACTCCCACCTCTCAGAATCCCCATCTTCTTCAATGGCTATATTAGCCTGTAAAATTATAAGATATATATCCATACCCACAAGAATGGAATAAACATTTGCAGTACTATTCTTTTTCAGGAATAGTAATGCAAAATCCTATCTGAAAGGGATACAACTGTCTTTAAATCTAGGATGTAGCGTTTCTATAAAAAGATAGTTCACCATCATACTTTATACCCGCTTTGTCCTTGAGGAATGTCCGCCACCTATTTAGAGGCTCTTTAAAAAATACCCCTTGAATCCTTAAGCTCACTTGACCAAACAAGGGACTTTGAAGTCAATACATTCAAAGTCAATGGGATGTGAGGGTTCTTCAGTATGAGCCAACATCATACATGGTCTAATTTCAGGAAGGGGAAGGTGGTATAAAAGCTAAGGTTAAGGGGATCATCAGTCAGTCTTTCACCACTGAAGTGAATTTCATTTTCCATAGAAATGTGATGACTCAACAGTAGGGACCGAAGTGATGGAGACAGTTTGGGAAGTTAAGGAAGTGAGTCCAAGGAGGAATCACAATGTTTGGGCCTCAGCATTTTTATCCTCACTACAACCTTGAGCCGAGTAGCATGTTTATGGATAACGATGACCTCACACACTGCAGGTTGACAACTCATGTCACTGTGGTAACGGGATCTTATCCCCACCCCCCGTTCTGCCAACATTGGGCTTTTTCTTTAGCGTACTCAGGTGTTGTTTCTCACTCGAGCGCTAAATTGGTTTCAGCAAGGTCAAAAGTGGATTGAGAGAACGAGTGAGCAAGACAGTTTTGCAAGACACTTAACGGGCTCATGGGTTGTTTGTGGTATTGTGAACATTATTTTGTCTTTACACAGGTTTTAACCTTTTACTGTGTTTATATAGTTGATTATAACTGAATGACATGTACAGCAATATATCCCTTGGAGACAAATCTCACAAGATATAAAGCATTACTTAAAGAGTACCTAATGCTAAAAATAATGTTCCGGTAATGTTCCAGATGTTTTATGCTTAATTATAGACAAATACTTCTTATGTTCATTTTTAGAGATTGTGGCAAATTCATGTGTTCTGGGGGTTTTGCTCAACATATGTATGTACATAATATAACATGACCAATCAAAAATGCTATTTCATATATTTTATTCCACTAATTGGACTTTTGACCAATCAGATGTTTTCACATCAGCTCTTTCTCTGAGCTAATCTCAATGGTCAAAAGACCAATTAGTGGGGGGGGAAATGTCAGGATTGGGCAGGAAGTGTAAACACAGCCGTAGCGAACATGTTATGCAAAACAAGTGACAGAACCCTCCCAAGTCTCAGTGTGGTAATACGAGTGGGCAGAGAACATCCAATCCTCCCCCCATCACATCCCTGATCAACAACAATCTCATTTGGAGGCCTTCAATCCTGTAAAACTTTGTGAAGCGCTTGTATTCCCCCTGAGTGGTGCTGTGTTTCATGTGTAAACTAATTCTGCCGTCTCGTAATTAAATAAGAAATCAATCCGACAAAACAATTAGTTCAGCAGGCGCGACCGACTTGGTGCTTTGGTGAGGTTGAGGGAGTGTGTGTGTGTGTGTGTGTGTGTGTGTGTGTATGAATGTTTGGTGTTGGACTAATTTTGGGTTGATTACTAACAGTTTTTTTTGTGTTGGAGGCAGGAATGACAAGATGAGCGAGAAAAAAAAATGCACAGACTACATAGTGATAGTCTCGTATTTCGTTATTGAAACCAGGTTATGACAAGAGACTTCAAACGGTGAAGACGGATGCTGCACTCTTTGTTGGCTAAGCTAGGTCGATTAGCCACACACAGTCAACGATCGCTTCAAGCGGTCTGCCGCAATCACGGTGGTGGTATATCATTTGACATACAGATGTAGAAAGCTATTAAAGGCTGTCAATGACATGCTAATTATAGTGTCAAAGACAGGAGAAGGTGGAGAGTTCAAACAGAACATTACAGGCCGCGCAGCTGTCCCGACACACAGGTGTAATAGTGAAACAACAGCTGTGGTAGTCAGAGCAGCGACCGAAGTAGAACCGTGCTCGTTCGATTCCCAGCGGACACCAACGTCACCACCGCTCTGTGCCCTTGAGCAAGACGGCTCCTCACCTTAACTGTCCTAGTACCCATGCGGCATATATATCAACCTGTGGTAAAACGGGACATTACTTCGGTGTCAGCTCTATCTAGGTCCCACCGGCAGGTATCGGCAGGGGCATCTGCAGGCCGGCGTACGATAAATATTAATCATACGCGCCGGGGAAGGGGGGAGACCCGAGGGAGCAAGTGTCACCGAGCGAGACCGTCATTACCCACTTACCACCGCGGCGTGTCCCAACTTGCCTTCCCGTCAATGTGGTCTCACTGCTGAGGAACTCCCTGGGGCTGCACAGTGATGTGCACTCCTACATTGCTACAGTACAGCAGCTCTGGTATGAAATCATAGGCGACGTGTACCTATGGGTAAATAATGTCGGTGGGTCAAGCCATCTCAAACGCAGGCGGTGAGCAGTAATAAACGCAGCCGGGGAATGACAACACTGAGAAACGTGGTGACTTTGAGATACTATAGGTACTAATGAAATGGAGTTATATAGAGCAGTGCTTCTCAGTACGCTCCGAGACCTGTGGACGGTAAAGCGAGGAACCCACCTCATTCACTACGGCTTCAGTTGGCTCGTCGAGAAATCCCTCAAGAAATATCAACTGATACATTAGTTGTCGACCTCACTGTTAGTGATTGAAACGGAGAGCGCTGTCCTTCAGCTGTAATACGGCCATACCGGTAGTCAGGAGAAGTGACAGAGAAACAAGGGAACAGTTTGCATTGAAATCATGACTAATCAGCGGAGCACTGTTCGTTCGCAAGCAACCCCCCCCCCTCCGAAAGATGTGTCACACGCTTTCGACGCCCACGCACCTCTGACGAGTCACAGCCTGAGAAGTCGGTCCTTCTGGTAGACAGCAGGCGCGCCCCCCCCCGACCAATCAGGGCCCAGTAGGACTCAGAGAGAAGCCTGGGATTGACTAAAGAGGGAGAGGATGGGCAACCTCCCAACTGACCACCCCAAGGAGTGAGCACACCTTTGCTTTTCCTCCTCCTGCTACGTGATTATGGTAAAATGTCAAAGTTAAGCTGCGTCAGCTATGGGTGACAGCGTGTGCTGTGGGTAGAAATGAAAGACTTCAATCTGTTCGTGTGGATCTGGGTGTGTGTGTGTGGGGGGGGGGGGTGGACAGCAAGAGAGTAAATGTGAGATTAAGAGGAAGTAACAGGAATGGGTGAGAGGGCGAATGGCTGAACACAGAAAGACAGAGACAGACTGACAGGAGACACGGGCTGGGTGGTCCTGTCCAGAGTTATCTTTTTATAACAGCGTCTGCAGGCAGATGCCCCTCCCGTCCAGAGTTTTTATGCCACTATAGTTTAGCCGGGGAACTGGGGTCAGGCTGAATTCTGTGCTCAGGTATCTTTTTGGATCCAAGGAATTCTCCCTCTAATTTCTCTGGTGACCACAAAAATATGAATGTGGTCTTAAATTTGGTATATTCTTATAGTCTTCACCCAGTCCGGCCAGAAGAGAACTGGTCACCCTTCATTTCCTGGCACCTCTCTAGGTTTCTTCCTAATTTCGGAGTATTTCCACTGTGCATCAATTCATATTGTTACATGCACTTTGGGGTTTTAGGCTCTGCTTCTGTATGAGCAACTGGTGACAACTGCTGATGTTACAAGTGCTTTAGAAAACAAATGTAATTGATTGAAAAGACTGAGACAGGAAGCGAAAAAAGTGTGAGAGAGGAAGGGAAAAAGAGTAAGAGGGAGAGTAAAAGGAAGAGAGTGAGAAAGCAGGGAAAGATAAAGAGAGAGAGGAAGGTGGAGAAAGAGAAAAGAAACAAGAGAGTGAGGGAAGAGGATATAAGGAAAGAGTTGTGATTTGCAATTACACCTCCTTCCTCTCACACCCCCACCGCCTCCAATCCACCCCCCCTTAACTGTATTTTGGGAGCCTCGAGAGAAGGCAGCGGAGCAGGGAGACAACTCCAAATCAATTTTCTACTTAAGCACCTATGATAATCACTGCTTTTACAGGAAATGGGACTTGTGCGTATAATCGCTTCCCCCACAATTCTATTAGGGGCAGGGAACAAACAGAGGGAATTAAGTCGCAGAATTAATCATGCACAACCATTTTAATCCAATTCAAACACCCACAAAGAAATCAACACAAACAGACTCTGTTTCATGTCCAAGATACTGAGATTGAACCAGCTACAGGAGAATGAACATGCAGTGCCTCGCATCTGGCTTATGGAAATGAATAGCATTGTATGACGTGTTGACAATTAGTCTGTCAAATGATTCTGCGTTTATAGCTGCAAATGTTATACGCTGGCCTACACTTATTTCATGTAGACATATCCAGAGACGGCATAGAACTGTAGTCTGCAGATATCGCCAAAAAACAGGTCTGAAGCTGGGTTTGCCGAGAAAGAGAGAAACATATGAAGCACCAACGCTCTTCCTTTGACGGAACATTTAGTACATTGCTCGATAATGACACTTACATTTGCTATAAAATCCTGAAATATGGCATTTAGTGAATTATTAACAAGTGTACATTATTTAAGTAAATTAAGTCTTAACGATGATCTGCATCTTTCTAGAGGTCTGCCAACTCTGCTTCACCCAGCCTTGCAATAATGCCACCCAAACCTGACACCTGCAAGTAAACAGTTGGACTTCACAGATGCTTATGATCACCAGCATCCGCGTGTAACCGGACAAGTGCTTTTGGTAGAGCGTTTCTTTCTGTCGGCGTACCAGCCAATTACCACAGAGAACAAGGAGTGGAATGTTTAGCCGACAGACTGGCTCTGTGTGTGTTCATGTGTGCCCGTGGAGCGCGGCGTGGGCTCCCCGAGTCGGGCATGTCAAAACAAGCGTGACAACCACAGCGTTTGCTTCGCTACATCTTTCCCGATTAATCGTCACCCAGCGGCGGAAGGGCGATCTAAATTGACTCCGTCTACTATGATCACAGACCAACGAATATAGACCGGGCAAAGGGGATGAACCGCAGCGCCGCGCGGAGACGGGATTTCACTGTTTACCAGGCCTCGAAATGAGTTTGCCGTCATGGATCGTTCGGTTGGGAGAAGGTAGGTGCCGCGTGGTCTGACGCCCTGCACCATTGGAGCAGACAGCTGCCTGGCTCCGGAATCACTCCGAATAACACTCGGATTTGATACATCAGACAGCAGCGCCTTGGCGTGAACACACCGGTGAGTCAGTCAGTCAGTGGGTTAGGCAAGTGTGTGTGGATGACAGGGGACTCTAATGAGAATTACAGTGCACAACCCTCCCTCCCTGTCGCTATCTGTCTTTCCCTCTATCTCCCGGTCCTCCTCTTTGTCTCCCTCTCTCTTTGTCTCTCTCTCCATCTCCGTCGCTCTCCCTCTCCTCCGCAGCTTTCGGCCCGACTGATTGATGGGTAAATGCAGGCGCTAATTTGTAGGAAGCGGAGGGGAGGGAGGGCGGGTGACAATGGCAACAAAGCGAGAGGATGAAAGAACGGGAGCGTCGGGAGCTGGGGGGGACACACAAGCGAACCCGTTGTCCGGGCTGTCTTCATCAACCGCGTCTGCCTGTTGATGGCGGAGGCGGCATTCGATTCCCGGCCTTGACAGGCACCCCGTCCCCTTTTCTCTCGCCCTTTGCGCTTCCTTCTTTCTCTCCTCGTCTCTCACCCCGCCCATCTATTTCATCTTCCTTTTTGTCTCGCACTCCCTCTATCTCCGCTCTACAATCTCAATCTCTACACAAGCAACCTGCCTGCTGGGTAATTGCTGCCTGGCTCTTGGAGATCTTAATCAAGGTGTGGGCGTGATGAAGGCGGTGGCCTAGATGAGGCGCTTAAGGAGCATTTAAGGCGAAGAGGGGAGACAGTATTTTTTGGGGATGTTGGGGATAGGCTGGTTCCGACACCGAGGAGGGGAAGCATTAGCCACGGTGTCGGCAGGAGCCATTTCACTCTCTTCCTTTTCTTTGCCCCAACCTGCAATTACGCAACGACCCACTTCTGGGCAATTTGAGAGCTGCCATGATAAAATTTAGCTCTTTAATTCAGCATTGTAACGCCGCCACACACAGGGAAACTCCATTCCTAGACAGAGAGAGAGAGGGAATACATAGACTGAGCATCATGTCATCATTTAATGGAATGCAGACAGAGTAAGCTGTGGTTTTCTACAACTGGTTAGGCCTTTTTGATGACGTGGAACTAAAGATTAAAAGTTCCAACGTGTGTAAACAATCAAATGAATCCAGAGTAAATACTTGTCTTGAAATCAAACCCGGGGCAAAATGTGGTTTTTGGTTTACATCGTATGCCAGCAACCGTCCTAAGCTTCGAAAACGAAACAGACTGCAGCTCACTTTACATGACCTGTAAGCAATTACAGAGTACACATATAAATACACAGAGTCTGACAGAGTAAAAAAAAAAAAAATTCTGGACTTCACAGGCCACAGATGCCAGGATGTGGGTCAGGACACCAGCACGGTGGTAACTGGCTGTTACCGATTGGCTGATTTACTTTTCCACAATTAGATTTAGATTATGACTCCCCTTGGTATAGTGATAGTGCTGTGTGTGTGTGTGTGTGCGTGTATGTGTGTGTGCGTGTGTGTGCGTGTTGGGTTGCCTCATGAGTCATCATGCTCAGGGTAAAGTGCATTTATTTCTGCAGTGACAAGCTTCTCCCTCCAGACCTGTGACACAGTGCTGGGAATAAGTCTGTAAAAATGGTTGGGGTGCCAGTGTGATTAATGGTACCGCAAACACGTACGGTACTACACATAAACGCAAGCACGCACACACACACACACACACACACACACACACACACACACGCACACAACTACAGATCAACACACACACGCGCGCGGAAGCTGCTGACAATAGGGGCGATGAACAGCAAGCGTTGAACCAAGTTTAGCAATTTATGTTGCCAGGGATGTAAGCAGTCAGGCATATCGTCAGGGCACCCAGCTTAAATAACTGTCAGTCTCAGGAGGGCCTTATGGCAACGCAAAGAAACCCCCTCCGGTGGTCATGAAGCCATTTTCTCACACATCCACTAGGTCACTGCTGTCGCACTGAATCCAGAGAAGTGTGTGTGGGTTTGTTTGTGTGTGTCTCAAGCAGCGCCCTTTGGTTGAAACTGATTCCGTGCCATTCAGATTCAAGAGTGTTGTGGGGAAGGAAACCTTCTTGTGCACAGCTGCGATTCTGTGGAATAGTCTTCCAAAGAAGTCATTACTTCAAGTTCTCTCTGAAAATAATGGCGTAATAGTCTCAGAAGTGAGCAATACGATCCAGTACTTGGGCCTGGAGAAAGAACGGTTACAGAAAGCACACTTGTGTCTGCTGTGTACCATACACTGATTGTCATATATGTCATATGAAGAATATTGTGTATTAGTATAAATGGAAAATGTGTGTTGTATGTATATTTTTGTAAAATTCTTAAACAAAATTAAATCAACCAATTCACTGTGTTTGCATTCGTTTTTACCTGTAACTGTGTGTCTTCGGTGTTTGTGTGCGTTTGCTATGTGTTTGTGTACATATGCTAGGTGTTTGTGCGTGTTTGCTATGCGTTCGTGCGCGTTTGCTATGCATTCGTGCACATTTGCTATGAGTTTGTTTGCGCTTGCTCTGCGTTTGTGTGCGCTTGCTATGGGTTTGTGTGTGCTTGCTATGCATTTCTGCGCGTTTGCTATGGATTTGTGTGTGCTTGCTATGCATTTGTGCGCGTTTGCTATGTGTTTGTGTGCGTCTGTTACGTGTTTGTGTGTGCGTTTAGTTTGCGTGAATGACTGTGCGTCATCACGTGGGATCGGAGTTTGGAAGGCTGCTGCTTGCTCGCTAGACTCTCGTCGGAATTCATTTCCACTGCTGTTCTACCCAGTTAGTGTGTGTCTGGAACATCCCTGTCTGATAGGAATATATAACCCTGCTGACTACTACCTAGCAGTACTGCACAGCAGCGCCTAGTCAGAGTGACAAAGGGGGTGTGTACCTCCATCAACCCTGAGATCTACTATCAGTCTGTCAGGCAGGGATGCTGTGTAGGAGCTGAAGAGATATGAGGGGAGTAGAGAACCAGTTGGAGAGGGGAGAACGGGATGGATAAGAGAGGAGGGAGGAGGGGTAAGAGAGAGGAGAGGGAGAAGAAAGGACAGGGCTTGACTTCGAAGAGGAGAGAGAGGTTGACGCAGAGAGGAGAGGAAAATAGGAGAAAGACGTTGGGAGGAGAGAGATTGATGGAGGGAACAGAGGAGAGAGTGTTGGTATGGAGGGAGTAGATCAGACCTGGGGAGAAAATGGGGGGAGGATGAATGGTAATAGATGTCTGGCTCTTGGATGTTCCCTTTGTTTCAACAGCCTACACCCAGTGCTGGCTCTAGCCTTTTGGGGGCCCTAAGCAAAATTTGATTTGGGGCCCCCTCTCCCCTAGTGGTCCGGGGCCCTAAGCAACTGCTTGTGCCTAGAACCGGCCCTGCCTACATTTATGTTCAATTCATACCGAGCCTGAATGCCAACAGTTTGGCCATGCCATGATTCATACACTCTTTCCTACATGAAAGAAACCCAAAAGCAATGGGAGAAACCGAGCCAATAAAATTATTTTCTTTTCAGCAATGGACCAAGTGATCATTACCTGAAAGTATTGGCCCCGGCATAGTATGAATGGAGCAGTAATCTGGAACTGGCATTCATTTTCAGTTTCTCCTAAAGGTGCAGGACCGATTGCAGCCTTTCACAGACATGATGCACATTTCCCTAGCTTGTTGACATTCCTTGAAGGGGAAAGTCAAAAATCATATTGTTGTAAGCTGTATGGACATGCTGTTCACTTGCAGAACTCGTTGTGCTTGCTTCCAAAAAGCATAATTGACACCAAACTGTGATAATACACACTTTATTCAAGCTGGAAGTACTACGTGTGTTTGAAACCATTGCCTTGTTAGCCAACATTAGCTAGAAATTATCATGAGCCGGCGCCAACCAGACTCTGTCGATCAATGATAAGTTAATAGTTAAATCCAAGTGGTAGAGAAATACATGCTATTCGCAAGCCAATGAATGTTAGCCAACACTACAAGGCGGTCATTATTAGCTGAGTTGTCCATGCACTGGCACACCTCCCAGACAATAACGTTACTAATTCATTGTGTTTGCTTTCAAAAAGCAAAACTGTGTAGTAATGTTTAATTCATGCTCAAAACAGACAGTTTTACAGTTATTAAAACAATGCCTTGTTAGCCCACAGTAGCTAACTACACACATTCGCTAGCCAGCAGTACCTAGACATAAACAATGACAAATCTACAGCGCTGGGTCACGTCACTGACTAGGCCTTGTTAAATACACCTCTCAGAATTTCTGTCTACTGCTATGTATATATGCAGCATTCCACAAACATTGGAGGAAACATTTGTATGCAGGTCCGTGCTCAGACATTTCGAGCGGCACGTAGTGAAACAGAAAATGGGCGGAGTTGTCGGCTCACACGGACGGATGATGTGTTAGGGTGAGTGACGCACGTCACAGAGACGGACGGCCACATGTCAACTGGAAAGGTCACTATATTGCAAAGGGGCATATGCTCTGCAAAGGTTGAGCCTTACCTGTGCATCTGCCCGTTTGCATGTATATAAGGTGAACATATAAACATTACTGAATTACTTTCGGAAAAAGGGCAGCAAAACCTCCGGAATTCCTATCTTGAAGGGATCAAAGCAAGAGAACCTGCCTCTCCCTACTTTGGCTTCTTCAACTGAAACGTCTACGTCAGTCTTTTCAAGTCTCTCCTTGGGGATCTCCAGCTGTTTCACATATTTTAACTTTTCAGACCTAGCCCACCCCTTTCAACTTAAAAAACATATTATCAAGCCCTTCATTAGATAAATTAGTCTGGTGCTGTAAATTAGTCTGGGGCTCCCAGGAGATAAGGTTGGAAATCCACGAGTGACTCACCAGCACTTTTCCTCTCACAACGTAACACTGGTGGACTGGCTCTTGAACTGTAACTTCCTCTGAATGGGAAACGCCTCAAGAATGTGTGGGCAAGGCCTGACCATGTATACGGCCCGTGCTGTTAGAAATCCCACAGATGTGTGTCCAATACCTCAAGGTCACGAAGTACCGACAGCCACATTTCACCCACCATATTCCCCTAATATTTCAGGCCTTTTTTAATGCCTTCATATCATTCATAGTTTGCATTTAATAATGTTATGTGAAAGGCACTTAGCATTCCGTAAATACCCTCTTTTGCCTGAGAATCACATTTACCTGCAGGTCCTTTGTCAGCAGCTCTGTGGAGAGTAAGAGAGAAGAGGCTATTCAGACGAGACCTGAGAATGTGGCATTTGTATTCATGCTAATCTCTCTCTACTGGGAGAGGCTAATGGGGGTTAACAGGACTTCACTTCTACACACGCTGTGCTGGGCAATAGCCTGCAGCTCCACACTCCTTCTGCAGAGCCCCAGTTTCCCAAGGAGGCCCAGCCAACATCCCCCTTATACCAAACGCAAGCCCAGTAATCTGACGCGTGGAAGGGTGTTGTTGCTGGGGTGGGTGGGATGTTGGGGCAAGGGACAGGAGAGCACATCCCTGTGAACCCCACCAGAGAGAAAAACCATATTAATAATTTAAGCCATGTCAGAATAGTTTTCATCACGTGACGTTCTTGTCCACAGACACACACACACACACAGACACAGACACACACACACACATACACACACACACACACACACGGCATTTTAATTTTGCTTCTGCAGGGCAAAGGGAACAGTGCGGATCAAAGGGCTCCCTGATTTAGACCTTACACAATCAGTAACACACTCACACTCTCACCCCCTCTGCCCTCTGGATGATTCCCCACTGTGTGTGTGTGTGTGTGTGTGTGTGTTTGTGTGTGTGAGAGAGCGAGTTGTAATGTCCTATGAAATCGTTCAGTATGGAGTTCGTATAAACATATGAATCTACAATAACCACTTAAACTGGATGTACTCCAACAAATTATGTTCTCTATTTGTCTTTCTCGCATTGATTCCATTTAACCTAACTGCATTTCAAACCTATTCCACTGAACAGAGTAAATACATGTATCACTCTCATAATTAAATTAGGCAAATTAACACTACATCTACAAACATCTATAATTAATACTGCATGTATAATATGTCTATAACTAGATCCTATGATAATCCTGCGTGGTGTTCTTCAGCATTTATCATGTATTAGTTAAATGACTTCACGATAGCAGTCACTGCAACTATTAAACTGACCACAACTGGGATAGCCTTGTAATGTGCACAAGAACTCCAGTGCTCCTTGAAAGTATGTTAACCACTTGTGTAATTATACATTATTTTTAGTGTTCACCAAGAAATCTTTTTTTTGATTCAGTCATTTTAATCATAAAAGTAACATATAACCGGTTTATAGTTACTAATTCCATATATTGGTTTAGAGTGAATAAGGAAATATTCATATGGAGAAGTCCAATGACCCTCTTCAAAAGGCTTTTGAAGCCAAAATTGACTCAATGGGTTTTGTCCAACATGTCTCAGGTCCAACGCACTGCCACAATCATAACTTAGATTTAGTCCTGTCATGAGAAATAGATATTGTAGATCTAATAATTATTCTTCATAATCCTGGAATATCGAATCACAGTCTTATTACATTTACCGTTAAAATAAGAAACCCACTTTCATCCCAAACAATGACTTTCAAAAGCCGTAATATAAAATATCGGACTACAAATAGATTTCTTGATATTCTTCCAGGCTTGCTCATCGATGACAGAGTAAATGAATTCGCAAACGATCAAATCGAGGATCAAAACTCAACACTGCAAAATACTTTAGATATGGTTGCACCACTAAAAAGAAAAGAAATACACAGCAAGAAACTCGCTCCGTGGTACACAGACAATACTAGAGCACTCAAGCAGGCCTCCAGAAAATTGGAGTGAAAGTGACGCTCCACCAGATTGGAAGTATTCAGACTAGCTTGGATAGACAGTATACTACAATACCGAAAAGCACTCACATTTGCTCGATCAGCTTATTTCTCCAACCTGATTGAGGTGAACAAAAACAATAAAAAATTTCTCTTTGATACAGTTGCAAAGTTAACAAAAAGCAATGCTCAATAAATGAAGTGGGTCTTCAGCAGTAATGAATACATTAACTTCTTTGATGAAAAGATCATCATCATTAAAAGACAAATCACTGACTCCTCCTTAAATAGGTATATTCCCCCAAATTGCAATTGTCTTGATAATGACCTGAACCTCCCTGACCTGGTGTCAATGGGGACACATGAATTTTTTGATCCTGTATCGCTCGACGCGTTCACTAAATTAGTAATTAGTTCTAAACCCACAAATTGCCAACTAGACCCAATTCCAACAAAACTACCTAAGGAGCTATTTCCGGTGCTAGGTTAGCCAATGTTGAACATAATAAATTGCACCCTATCCTTCGGATGTGTACCAAACTCACTAAAAATAGCGGAAATTAAGCCTCATCTGAAAAAATCTAATCTGGACACAGACATATTAAACAATTATAGGCCAATATCGAACCTACCGTTCCTCTCAAAAATATTAGAAAAATGTGTTTCCCAACAACTGAATGCGTTCCTGAAGACAAATAACATTTATGAAATACTCCATTCCGGTTTCAGACCCCATCATAGCACTGAGACTGCACTCGTGAAGGTAACAAATGACCTTCTAATGACCTCAGACAAAGGTTCCGCGTCCGTCCTGTTGCTTCTTGATCTTAGTGCTGCCTTTGACACTATTGATCCCTCCCTTCTCTTAGAGAGACTGGAAACCCACATTGGGCTATGTGGACATGTTCTAGGCTGGTTTATATCTTATTTATCTGAAAGATATCTGTTCGTATGTGCGGATGGCACATCCTCTGATAAATCAAAGGTATGTTTTGGTGTTCCTCAACGCTCGGTTTTGGGCCCATTATTGTTGTCACTATAGATGCTGCTCTGGATGATGTCATCCGGAATCACAATGTCAATTTTCACTGCTTTGCTGATGACACACAGTTGTATATTTCGATGAAGCATGGAGAAGCCTCAAAATTAGCTACTTTGGAAGCATGCGTTTCAGATATTAGGAAGTTGATGACAGAGAACGTCTTGCTTTTAAACTCAAGAAAAACAGAAATGCTCGTTTTAGGATCCAAGAAACAAAGAGTTTTGTTGGCAGATCTCACTGTGAACCTCGACAGCTGTATGGTTGTATCCCAAAAACTGTAAGAAACCTCGGCGTTACTCTCGACCCTGACCTCTCCTTTGATGAACATATAAAATATATCTCAAGAGTTGCTCATTTTCATCTTCGAAACATTGCAAAAATCAGAAACTTTTTATCAAAAACTGATGCAGAAAAACTGATCCATGCTTTTGTTTTTTCTAGATTAGATTTCTGCAATGATCTTCTTTCCGGTTACCCTGATAAATCAATAAATTTCAATTAGTGCTGAAAATGGCTGCTTGAATCCTAACTAGAACAAAAACATTTAAACACATTACTCCAGTACTAGTCTCTTTACACTGGCTGCCCGTTAGGGTTAGGGCTTTTATTGTTAACCTATAAAGCAATACATGGACTTGCTCCCACTTACCTAGCTGAAATGATCCAGCCATACATACGTACACGTAACCTTAGATCACAAGATGCAGGCCTTCTGATTGTACCTAGAATTTCTAAACAAACAGCCAGAGGCAGGGCTTTCTCTCATAGAGCTCCACTACTGTGGAATGATCTGCCAACTAAGGTTCGATATTCAGACTTGGTGCAAACTTTCAAGTGTCTACTAAAGTCTCTCTGTTGCGCCCATCCTGCAATTGGGTTGAACTCTGCTGGCAATACTTGGCCCTCATTTCAGGGTGGTTGCGGGTGTTTTGTAAAAGCACTTTATGACAACTCCTGTTGTAAAAAGGGCTTTATAAAAAAAATTTATTGATTGATTGAATAATGCATGTGGTAGAAAAACTAAATTAAAAAGAAGTTTGTGCAGGTGGAAAAAGAGTGAACCCCAAGTTGCATCGGTTAAATCAAGTAGGGTAAATAATTGGGTACCAAATTAAGAAATCAAAGGAGGTTTCTGTAGGACAGAGTTTGGGCCGGACTCTGACAAATAGAGACAAGAAACCTGGGGCCGTATTCACAAAACATTTTATCTTACCACTAGGAGGACTCCTAAACAGCATTGAAAGTTCCTAGCTAAAATTTTCCTCTTAAAACCTATTCACAAAGCTGTTAAGACCAACTTTTAATAAGGAATGGGGAGAAGTCTTAAGCCTAGAGAAAGGGTTGGCCCCGTTGCTATGGATGATGTCGTGTTCCATGAACAAGCTTACTTAACTATGCCCACAGTGATTGGCTGATAGGGGATGGTCTCTGTCAGTGAATTCATCATAGCAATACTGCAGAACGATGTGTCGTTGATATATTGAAATAAAGATATTAATTAATAAAAATGTAGGCCAAGTGTCACTGATTAAACATGAAACCAATAATGATATACTGAATAGTCAAGATATGTTCCGCAAATTGTCAGCCTCTTGTCAGCTGACTACTCCTAACATTTCCCACATATAGGAGCTGGTTTTGGCGCTAAAACACTTTGTGAAATACTCTTAGGCCAAATATTTAGGAGTCCTAAAGTTAGGACTGACAAGCCCATTTTTTAAAAATTCAGCAAGTTAGGAGCTACTTTTAGCCTTAAGATGTTTTGTGAATACGGCCTCTGGTCAGTTTGGTGTTATCAATACAGGTGAATGCAAATCACACCATGCCGAGAGGAAAGATCTCAGAGGACTTTAGGAAGAGGGTAGAGAGAGCTCATCAGTCTAGGGAAAGCTATACAACCATCTCAAATTTGACCTCCATCAAAGGCAAATCATTCCATTGAGAGTCCATTGAGGCAAATCATTTACAAATGGAGAGCATTTAACATGACAGCAACTCAGCCTAGAAGTGGACGCCCTTCCAAAATATCCTCAAGAGACACAAGAAAGGTAATAAATCAGGTAAATGCCAACCTTAACATAACATACATCTTTAGATTTTCAGACCTCCCTTGCAGCATCTCATGTTCCTGTGCATGCTTCAAACTAGTGTTAGACCGATTAATGGCCTGGCCGATTATTGGCGCCGATTTTTGCCTTTTACTAATCTAAGCTGTTATCGGCTCTTGGATATCGGCCAAGCCGATAATCCCTTTCATGTAGTTGATCAAAATGTTTTGTATCTGTGTCGTATGTGGAATTATTCTGGTGTAAATATTTTATTCAAATATAAAGATGGAGAATATCGGCATATAATATATAAATATCGGTATCGGCCTTAAAAAACGATTTCAGTCTAACACTACTTCAAACTATGAGAAAAACACTGAATTGAAATGGCATTCATGGGATGGTTGCTAGAAAGAAGCCTCTGCTGTCAAAAAAAAGAACCAATCTGCGTGTATTCATTTTGCCAGAGACCACCTGGACAAACCTGAAGGTTTCGGGAAATCCATTCTCTGGACAGATGAGACCAAAATGTACCTTTTTGGTCACAATCAATACTTCTATCTTTGATGAAAACCCAACACTGCCTACCACCAAAAGAACAGTCAAGCATGGTGGTGGGAATGTCATGATCTGGGGCTGCTTTTCTTTCTCAGGACCAGGTCGACTGCACATAATAAAGAGTACCATGAATTCTGAGGTATACCAGGAGATTCTTGAACAGAACGTCAGGACATCAGTTAAGTAGCTAAAGCTGGGAAAAAAATTGGTCTTTCAACAAGACAATGACCCAAAGCATGCAAGCACACCAAAGAAGGGCTCAGGAGAAAGCAGATGTGTGTTTTGCTTGGCCAAGTCAAAGTCCTGAACGTAATCCAATCAAGATGGTGTGGCTGGACTTGAAGTAAGCAGTATATGCCCGACACCCCTCAAACCTCACTCAATTGGTTGAATTCTGAAAGGAGAAGTGGGAAAAAAAATCCCTCAAAAAAGACGTCAGGCACTTATTAGCAGCTATAAGAGTTATTGCTGCTAATGGAGAAGCCATACGCTATTGAATGAAGGGGCATTTTTGCACCTGCACTAATTCATTTTTTAGTTTGCTTTTTCCAACTACACACATGATTTAAACCAACATAAGGAATTGGTAACTATAAACCTATTATGTCAGTATAAAAGACTGGTTCTGATTAAATAAATATTAAACAAATGTTAAAGCAGCACTGTATTTCTGCAGGACTGAGCTGTACATACAGTTGTCATTTCCTGTGGTCATAACTGCACAGACACTCGATGCGTTCACTTCCTCTTTGAATTTTATAAAACTTGGTAGAATTAAATAGAGGAAATGCGTCATTATAAGATCTTGTAATAATGCGTTATGAGGCCTGTACCCTAGGGTGGTCCAGTGGTCATGCGCTACTGCAGTAAAAAAAACTCTCCATCATTTCTCAATATTTCTATCAAATAAAGAATTACAATTGTCCCCCAAAATACATTTAAATATCACTAGCTCCTTGTATATAAAGTACCAGACACTACTCAACGGTGGTGGTGGAGTCAGCACTTTAGTCTTTCTAAATTAAATCCTTAATTTTTCTCTGGGAATTATGGAGCCATATAAAAGTCGGGCATCCTGCATGTTTTTCATGGTAATGACAGGGTTCAACGAGTGAGGGTTGGGAGATTTGAGAAGGAAGGGGCGATATGTGTGTTTGAGCTCTACAGAGGATCAAGTGATCACCTGGCACTACTAAGAGAAAGGATTTTATTTACACTAAAATCAGTTATTGGGACAACATCTCAATAAAAAAAAAACATTTATATAACGTACAGAAAATCCACTTTTCTATATACACTTGCAGTGTTGTGCTGACAAAGCTCGGTGATTACAGTCACATGGATTACTGAAAAAAATCTTACGAATATTGAAAATGACTGCAGTTTCTAGTCTTTGTTATTACAGTAAGTATATACAACATGTTTCCTCAAATAAGTAGTTGCCTCCTCCCGTAAGCTGCAGCAACCGGCATGGCTGATCAAAAGGAGATATTACATAGAAAACATGCTGACAGGCAGGCAGAGTGAAATTCAATAATTTTGTGGCAGTATGTTTACAACTCTATGAAGCACGTTGTTAGTGTCAGGTAGTGTTAGCCAGCTAGCTACTTACGGAGATGTTTTGAAAAGACTAAACATCTCTGCTTCTTACTGTATGTCGATAACAAGAAGTGTCCTTTGACCTGATATGTCATCTCTTACGTGTCTACAATAATATACTCTTGGCAATGCAGTGTATTCTAACTGCAGTGATCCGTAGGGGATGTCGGTAGCCAAAGTGTCACACGTTACCATTGAAGATGCGTTTGAGAATTCTGATTGTCAGTTGTTTACATAACAATGCACATATGCATAGGCTACCCAAATCTGATGACAAGTCTTGTAAATCAAATTAAATGAAACTACCTTAGTGTGAATAGGCCCAAATAGGCTAATTTAATGCAGTGGTGAATATGAAAGTATTGGTAAAACTCGAACAACAAGTTCATGTGTGTCTATAAACTATGCTACACATTAAATACAATACTAACAGATCCCAGAAATTAGATTTTAAGCCACACACACTACATCATAGCTGTTCATAGCCATCTTACGTATAAGCACGTATTGCACAGAAACCAGAGCAGTTGAGCATTATAGACCAACATTCATTTTAATTCTGAATGAATGTCAGCATTGCCATCGGTCTTCAACTAGTGACACTGTAAAAGAAGAGTGTTGGGAACACAGGCTTAGCATGCCTGTCTGTAACAAAGATAAGCCGGTTAACTAAAGAAACCATATTTATAATGTCAGGTTTGGACAAACGCTTCCAGCCCCCTGGGGTCAAAAGAGAAGGAGCACAAACAGGAGTGGTAGTAGTAGTAGTAGCAGCAACTGTCGTAGCATTAGTAGTTGTAATAGTCTAATTATTATTAAAATTAATAGTACTAGCAGTAGACGAAGTCGAAACGGCAAGCGCAGAAACCTCTGAAATTGTGGCCTAGGATGGTCAAGCAGTCTGAGCTGCGGCTTCCGCAAAACATATTCGGCATCAAGATTTACATAATTCCAGGGCACCAGTATTTCAGCTCTCTCCTCTATCGCTCCCTCTTTATCAATAAAAAGCCTAAAACGAATAAATACATGAATAAAATTCTGAAACCAACACATCCCAGCACAAGACCCCTGGACCTCCCAAAGTCTGTCACAAACAGAATGTCCCCACCAAGGGGAGGACACTACCTCAGCTGTACAGCAGCTGTCTGCCTGGGCATCATCACCAGAGTGCCTCGGTCGGAGCTAGTGGCAGAGGACAGATACGTGCTGACATGGACAGGTTGCCTTGTCTCCAGCCGCGAGCCTGTCTCCTCCAATACGGACAGCTCTATGTAGAACAGCCGTTTCGCACGGACGGGAGTGCTCGTCACTGAAAGTGCTGGTCTGAGAGGTGGCGTGACTGGAAAGGCTGCCGTGCAAACAGACAAGAACAGCCGGAGAGGATGGGATAGGAAGTGACTAGTGTTCAAGACAAACCCTTTTCTTTCAGTGTCCTCAGAAAGATTTTTTTCTTTATTCTATACTGCCTAATGTCAAGTTAACAGCCCCATAGCAATCTTCATTTCTATTCTAGCCCAGTGAGTAATAAGACGGGCAGAACAACGAAGTTCATTCAAACCTATACCTGAGAAAGACAGGGCTCTGGAGAAAGGAAAGAACCATGGATGCATTGTTAATCTCGCCCCAGCCTGCCGTGCGGGCATTCTCTTTTCAATAAGACATTATTAATGCCATTTTTGGTACTTTTATATAAAACTCAGCCTCTCAACGGCCAGCGCATCAACCCAAATGGCAAGGGAGTCTGCGCTCGATATCTTTGTCAGATATATTGTAATTGTGTGGGGCAGGGTGGCAGAGCCCGGGCTGGTCGCAATATTGCTTGGGTATTTCCCCCGAGTCTCTGGCTCTTAAGCAGCCTCTCTCAGTCCGCCTCACTCTCCTCCCGCACGCCTCCTTCTCACCTCTCTCCCTCTCTCAATTTCTCCTCCCTCTCAGCCCCTGTCACTTTTTCCATCTTCCTCTGTCTGTCCTCTTTCTCCTCCGCTGCTCTCCCCCTCTCGTTCGGTCTGTCTGACGGCCACTGGGAAAAGAGCCGTCACGCCTTTCGCTCTGCCGGTGCATGAAGCTCCCGATATCAAAGGGAAAAACAACAGTATGAGGTGTGCCTCTGCAATGCTGGGGCGGCAAAAGATGAGACTGCCGCGGGCTCGTTAGGGTCTCACGAGCGGGCGAACACGAGCGCAAAGCTGCAAACTCTCGGTCACACTATGCACGGGCACTTTTCTAATGCATGGATGCATATTCACATAACTATAACGGACATCAAAATGAGAGTAGGGAATTAAGCATGCATGGAAGAAAGGGAGTGGGAGATTTTGAGAGGAACAGAGGGGAGAGGGGAGAAAGAGAAGAGAGTGGGAATAGGGAGAAAGGTAAAGAGAGAGAGAAATGGAGGACGAGAAATGGTCTATGCAAAGGTTGGATATGAAGCAGACTGGGGTAATCTGGTTCTGGAGGAAGAGACTGCTGGTGCTGTTACAGCCTTAATCTTTTCCTCCTCAAAACTCTCTCTTTCTCTTCCCCTGCCGGTTTCATTCTCTCCCTCTGTTCATTTCCACTTGGCTGGAGAGAGAGGGAGAGAGAGTGAACGGCGGAGCCCTAATTCTCTCTTCCGCAGACACAACACAGTTTCTCCTGGACCAGCTGGACTTCAGACGGCGCAGGCCCAATTTTAAGCATTTGGATTAAGAGGGAAAAGTTCAAAAGTACAGGAGCAGTAGAGAGAGAGAGAAGGAAAGAAAGAGCGAGCGAGAGAGAGAGAGAGAAAGGGAGAAAAAAAAATCAAAAACAGTTTTGTGGTGGAATAAAGTGGCGGTGGAGGAAAAAACGGATGTCTCATGTTCTTTTTCGGAAGATGAACAATTTTCTTGGGAGATGAGAGGAGGGAGTTGAAGTACTTTCTTTCATGGCTCTGTTGCAAATCTGGAGGGGATGGATGAGTGAGCATCCATGCATCTGGTGCTACTCCGAGTAAAAGTATGCTGCTGGAGGAATCTCTCCCTTCCCTCGGTCCAGAAAGGTCAATTGTTGGCCATCTCATAACTTAGATTGCCTATATAACACTGAATTTGTAAAATCTAACTCACTTTAAGGATAACTGATGAAGAGACACTGCCAGTGTGTGCTCCTATATAGAGATTTGCCACTCAGTAGGGACTTTGTGGTTCCAAAACAGGCGGTTCAACCTTAGGATGAACTTTTAAGTAACTATCTGACATTTCCATGATTGTCCAATGATTGTCTATTAACATTGTTGGATTTGTGAAGTGGGGCCAATTTGCTCCCTTTATTGCAGTTATTAAATCAGAATCTTATTCATTATTCGGCCATAACATACAAAACCATTTTGCAACGGAAAACGAGCGTTTCTTATTACTTCAGGTAGTCCCAGTTTTAGTCTGTTTTATTCCTTTTGGTGCTTTGTGAATACGACCCAGATGGGGTATCAACATGACATGGATTTAAAGGTTGAATAACAGTATGCTGGCTGTACCTGGTACCTTGTAATAATCCTTTAAAGATCAAATAACGTATTCTGCTTCCATCTCCCCGATTTGAATTAGGTAATTACCAAGAGACAGATCTTTTTCAACAGGGAATTGAGTCCCTTTGCGAAGGCCAATGAAAGTGTACAATATAATATTAAAAACCAACTATCTGATCTGAACAGGGGCCGAACTTAGAGCTAAGCGTTTGATACCTTTGATTCTGTACTTTCGATGCTACAAGAGAAAGTTCAGCTCAGCGACTGAAGTTGGATCTCTAAGTTTAGTGAAACAGCCTGGTCAGCTAACCTCAACTCTATCTGTGGGCCTTAAAACAGAGATGTGACGAACATAAAGTAGATGTAGCCAAGCATTATCAGTGGCCTGGGATTAGATTGACAGAGAAGGATAAAGAATAATGGAGGAAAACTGAGCCAAATCTGAACTGGATATGACTTGTTAACAGACGAAAAACGACGTGGGGAAAGAAAATCGCAGGTTTCTGATAATAGTTACAGTCGACTAATGGCAGCCTAATGGAAAATAATTAAAACTTGATCTTGGCCTTGGGCCCGGAACTGAAGCACATTGAAGAACGATGAGGAGAAAAATGAGCACTCCCATTTCTCGACTGTGATTTAATGTGTTCGTAATGAGAAGTAATATCTCCCCCCTAAACATCCACTGGGTAGGTCTGTGTCACACCCCCCCCCCCCCCCCCCCCCCCCCCCCCCCC
>JACXGI010001910.1:0-26966 GCA_016801175.1 Esox masquinongy | reverse complement strand
AGATGGAGGAGGAGGATGGAGCGGGGGAAAAAGTGCGAGATTGAGGGAGGGGGCTTGATGTGCTTTTTGCTATACATCCAAATGTCTTTGGTATGACTCATGCCTGTAGTGGACGAAATTACAATTAATCAGTAACAAATCGGTAGGCTAAAGAGAACACATAAGGCTAAAGAGTGTAGCGACGTAAGTTTTCCTTTTTATATCGACATAGTTGCTGGGATGGGACGGGGCATCAGAGGTGTAAATACTGATAGATGAGGAGTGTGTGAAAGCATTATTGGTAGTGTGGGGTTGGACCCCATTAAGCCATAGGCGGCCTCTCACCTTCAGATGTAATAGATTCATGCATGAGATCCGTGGCTTTGAAGTTCAACAGGCAGTCGATTTCTCACCCCTCGCGCAGCCTTCGGCATTGAGCTTCCCCGGCTCATGGCCTTCCAGACCAAAATACCATCAACAACCACGTATCACCAATCTGAACGCATTTTTGTTGAGCGAATCCAAACACTATTCCCCGCAAGACAAAAGCACACCCACACTAGGCATTTCAGTGGTGGACCAGCTGACGGGAACAACACCGAGACGCAAGAAAGGAGCAGCACAGCAACTTTTCTAAAGGAGCACTCAGGTCACGCGATCGGCCCATTGAAATGGGTTTGAAAAGGAAACAATGGTCCCGTCTTGTCTGAATGTGACTTCACTACATCTCAGATATCTTCCTACCAATCGCAGTCCCAATCAAAATGTGTTTCCGGTGTGAAACTAGCAATGTCCCTGCTTTTGAATGTGTAAGGCCATGGGAGACCATGTTTGGGCAAACCCAGACAGAAAGGGATGCACCCGTAACATCATGACTTTATTAATAAATGAATGACAGTTAAATAAATAAACACAGTAAAAAATGCTTTAACCCTAAATGCTAGATAACGCAACGCCCTTGGGGGATAAAATATAGATAAGATTATGGTTTATGATTATTCATTACTGCCAACTCCACTTCTAGTCCACTGTGCACTTCTCACAGTGGGAAATTGAAAAACCATGACATATCAAACCCATTTGGGCACACAAAGCCCTACAGTAGTGTTATTCATCCCAGCAAGGCTGCTTAGTGAGCCCGCTGATCTTGGCCAAATGAATGCCGCTCATTCAATGGATGTGGATTACATAATTGCCATGGTGACGAATCAGATCCGCCATGACAGGCACAGAAGGGGGTGAAACGAAAGTGTTTGTTTGCGAATGTTTACAGCCAGATGACACGAGTGGAAATGTCGGCCGTCAACGTCAAATAAGAATCAATCTACTGTGTCAATCTCCTTGCCATCTGTTTACTCGTAACCAACAGCTTGGTGCTAAGCTAACCGCTCTCAGCTACAACTTCAACTACCCCGACTCCCCCGCACAGACACACCTACACCATAAAACACCTCAAGACAGGTAGTGAAACCGGAACTTTTCTTCTAGGAAAATCCAAAGCACATTGAGGCAATATCTCAGTGAGGAACTTGGCTTGCGTGATATGGACACTGTACAATTCTGCTTCAGCCTGACAAAGGCACTGAGGCAGCTCAGTTCTGTATTATTTGAAATCTGTCCGTCTCTTTCTCCCCACCGGAGCAATGGGTTCAGTTTGGAGGATAATCAAAGGACGTAATTACACCAAGAGTGTCCCTTAAACAAGCCGCATGGCACGAGCAGGGGCCAAAGCAGGGCTGGACTGGGGCAGAGAGAGAGAAAGAAAGACAGAGAGTGAGGAATTATCAGCCAAAAAAAAGAGCGAGAGCGCAGACTGGCATTCTTAGCTTGCATATCAAAGGGGCCGGAGCGAGATCAATCATCCGGAATCGCTAAAAGACCTTTCAATGAACCTCCTTTAATCCCTACACAATACTACAAATCGAGCTGGAAGCGAGCGTCACAAAGTGGGGCTCTGGGGTTTAATAACTCCCCCCGGTGAAGAGCGTAAATCTTTAATAGAGGGCAAGTTAAGCCTTCAGCGGCCCCGACGAGAGGCACGGTGGTGGGCTAGTGCCTGCGCCGATGCAGATGATTTACGACACAAACAAACGGAATAATTCAAACCCATTCAAAGGGATACAGTCATACATGTCATATCAAGGAAACAGGCTAACAAGCAAGCGACCTAACACACGTTTACACACAAACACGCATGCAAAATAGTGGATGCTGTGAGGAAAAATGGATTGAGCATATTATAACATCAGCAACTAAGAAATAAAAGCCTAATTTATATTTTACCCTCTTGGCAAACCTTTCCTGTAAATATTTATAAAGTCATTAAAATTAAAAATGAAAGTTAGAAGCTCTCTGAAGCTCCAAGTCCTGTGACTTCACTTAGTCTCTGTTACAGATAAAAGGAGCTTTTCAGCTTCTATTAGTTTTGTAAACCAAAAGAGACCAAATCTAATCAAACGGCATATTAAAATACTGGTGGGTTATGTTTGAACTGAAGTGGTATCAACGCATTTCTCACAGATACCCAGTACCAGGCTCTATCTTTCTCTGTCAAGGAGATACAAGCTACCTGCCATCTTGATAGTAAAGAGGTGAACATCAAGTCACTAATAAGAATCTTGCTGGGCTGTCAGGCAGAAATATAATTAATACCTTGTATTAATGTTTTATGATTTTTACCCAATTTCGATGCACCTAGACCCTACACAGTAACAACAATTTTGAAATTTTGTCAATCAAAAAAAGATACATTTCAATGTCCTTTCAACGTCTTATGGGGGACCTCACTGCAGCAACTCCAACTGGCTTAAGTTGGATTGTCTTTCTATCAAATATCCGCAGAGAGCTATTCAAAGTTTTTCCACACTGCACTGTCCATACAGACAGTGACTCGTGATTAGCGAATGCGAGGTCACAAATGTTTCCATCAACCTTGCCTTGTAGGGGTTCATCCCACCTGAGGGAGTCACTATATGGCTGTAAATTGAGTAAATCCCTGCTGACGGTGCCACACCTCACAGGTTTATCTAACAAAGTCAAATATGCAAATGTGTACTAAGAGTGTAATTGTAATTGTTCTGAAGTGTTTCAAGCAATCATGACTCTTTACGGTGGCATAACTCCCTGTAGTGAACAATTCCACACTGTATTTGCGGTTCTGACTGGCATCACCAGGTGGACCAGACATTTCACTCTACTATTCTTCCAGTTTTCATGTCTATCCAAGACAGACAAGCGGACAATAATCACGTTTCATCTCTTTTTTTATGAAAACATTCTGAGAAAAAAAACATCTGAGCCTGACATTTTGGCAGGCAATTAGACAATTTGTAAAGGCACCAATTATATTTTACGAGGATGTCGTGTTGATCTATGTTTCTCATAAAGGATTGTGGTCTCCACTGTGATACTGTATGAGTGTTTGATTGAATACTGCGAAGGACTGTGGACAAAGCCCAGACAAGGGCCACTCACTGGCTGCACACACAAAATATATCTACATACTTTTTACACAGGGAACTCAGCTTACCAGCGGTACCAGGAGAGGCATTAGCACTGTTTGTTGGAGCCCGTGGGACTTCACAAAGGACAAGGTTTAGTCATTAGGCACATTTGTCCTCACGAGGCTGGGAGAGCAACATGAGAGGTCGAAATTGTACAGCAAGCTACAGGCCACTATGCCAAAGTGCTTTGACATTACACTGATTCGACCTCGCCGTGTGCAGATGGTCAGCTGTGTCATTATTCACATACATGATGTTGCATTCAGTCAAAGGGATACTCCAGCCATTTATAACTCATATATACAGTGGATATAAAAAGTCTACACACCCCGGATAAAATGCCAGGTTTTTGTGATAAAAGAATTTATACACTTATGCAACCAGGTTATTGTGAGTTTTTCATTTTTCCCCCTCAAAGATTTCAGTTTGTTTTTCAATTGAATTGTTCACATTATAGGTCACATTAAAGGTGGAAAAAGTTCTGACATGATTTATCTTTGTCTCATTCTTTTACATCACAAGACCCTGGCATTTTAACAGGGGTGTGTAGACTTTTTATATCCACTGTATATGTATATATGAGTTATAAAAAGCTTTATATGAGTTATAAAAGTCTATATATCTATATATCTCCAGGACCATACTTGGGCTAATATTACATAAGTGAACATTTAGGTAAAAAGACTAGAAAAGCTAATAAGATACATTTTTGTGGTAATAAAGAATATGGTCTTTGTGATACTAAACATTTCTTTGTTTTGCTACTTTGTTCCAGAACAAAGGAGTTAATTATGTGACCACCACTTAAAATCCTGGGTGACATTTCTCTGGTAATTACCATTTCAAACCAATGTCAAAATGCCATCAATTATATTTCCCTTAACGTCAAAGACCTTAAAACATCTTTTTAGGTGTACTGTAGCGCGTGGTAATCGCTAAGTGCGTTATCATACATCCTAAGCGCACAAATGATGATCCAGTACATGCATTATATACATCATTTCCTTTTATGTACCCCCTTGATACACATCATTTCCCACAAACCCTCTCACCCTTTCTCTCCCCATATCACACTACTTTTTATGACCACCCATATGTATCTATGGCAACATGGGCTAACATTCTTAAGAGGGTTCTGAAATGCTTATTAGTTTAATGCCCTCCCATCCATTCCACGCCCAATATGTTAACCTATCGATCACAGCTGACAGACCAAATGGAGACAAACACCTTGAGATTATGACTGACCGGGTACTAAAAAGGTAGTTTAATGGATGAGCGACAGCCACTTGCTGTGGCAAGAGAACTAAGCACTCCATCACAGCTAAACCTAAAATTAAAGAACAAATAAGCAAGACCGGTGCAAGAACAACAACTTCAAACTAAACAAATGATCCATGACACACAATCCACTACATGGGGGTAACCATGGCAACAAATCCAGTACGTATAGACACACACACACACGCGCACACAAAACAAAACCTCTATACTGTATAACAATGTCTAATGGGCTAAGTCAGTGAAGCCAGCAGCCAGGGTCCAAGGATATTTAATAGCCGGCCTAAGAGTGAAGCGTCCCGCTTGGATATTGATCCAGGTTGGCCAGATCATGAGTAAATGCTTGGAAGCTGACTTCATGTGCCTGACTGCCCGGGCGGGCCGGCGTCTGGACTCCTGAGGGCGAGGCCGGCGATGGTCGGTGAGCCTGGAGACGGCGGCCTGCAGACTGAGTGGAACCAGCCAGGGCAAAGCCATTCCTTTTTAATGCTCTTCGCTCCTCCGTAAACCGATGAATGCGGCTCCATGTGGTGAAACTTGAACCGCTGCGGCCGGTTGATTTAAAAAATGAAACCTATTGAGCTTATTTGTGGCTTGGCTCTTATCGACCTGTTGGATCGCTGTTGCTGCAAAGTTCAGCGCAGAGATCTGCAGAGTAACATTTTGAAAAGTTTGTTTCATAATAATAAACACTAACGTGTTAACGTCACCGTCTGTACTAAACTCATTTTCCTAAAATGAGGCCAGTGCCAATGTTCTCTGTGAAGGTCCATTGTACAATGTGATGAAACTAATGTACGTCTTTGCCTCTGGAGCTAAGAGATCAATTTAAGTGGCATTGCCTTTACAGTAGGTTGCCTTTACAGTAAGTACTGTAAGTGGATCTGTTCGAAATAGTCCTCTGCTTCTCCCAGGTTGACAGGACAAAGTGGAGCCTCATGTATGACTACAGGACTATTAGTGCCGCTGGCTATTTCACCTGTATGCACTCTGTCTGCTCTGGGTATTCCCCCGTTTGAATTCTACCGAGGTGCCCTTTCTCCTTCAGCTTCATTAACAGATCTACACATTGTTCATGTTTGACTGTGCTACCGCTTTGATGTCCTTGTGAGTGAGTGCAGGTTCGAGGGTCTTGCTGTATTCTTGTATTCCTTGCATTTCACTGGATGAATCTAGTTGAAATGTGCCTCGGCGACTGACCTTGACATTTCTCAACTCCCTCTATGCGAGCAAACAGGAAGGCAAAGGGAGAAAGACAGAAAATGGCCGCCGCACTCTTGCCGTCCAGTCTAAGGTATAGTGTAAGGGAGAACAGTGGCTGTAATTGGTAACCTAGGCAGGAAGCCATTACTTCACATCAAGAGGAATTGTTGCTCGAGGTTATCAAAGACAGAACTATTCGTTTTCACATGCCAGTGTTTTGTTCCAGGCTCGTTTTGAAACACCTGGGCTACATTTCCCAGTGAGTACCCACTGCGGGCGGCTTCATTACCGAAGCCACTCTCAATGCAGAGCAAATAAATGGAGTCTGTGCCTTCACAAAGGAAAAAATAATTCCCTATTTTATATCAAATGTATTGGCGCGTGGGCTGTGTCGAGGCATTGTCTCTGACTGTGAGTAGCCAAGGTTTCAGACGTTAGCGTCTAATGAGCGAAGGCTATGAGGGGCAATTTCACCAACAGTGAAACTCCGAAAATGAGCCACCTAAGGCATTCACATTGTGTTCCATGTTTAAAATGGAAAGTAACCGAACTGAGGGCTTCATTAAATAGGGATATTATACCGCCCGGCCTCTATCTTATAGGTAAGAATTAAATCTAAAGGCATTTCACTTTTTCTCCACCGTAATCACATTTTTCCAACATTCCACTGCAGATAGGGGGTCTTTGGGGGATCTTGCTGACATTATGGAAAATTATAAATGTGACCTTCTAGGAAGTGAGAAATAGGGGGAGAGAAGGAGAGACTGGAGAGCTTTCAGGGCTGTCGGAAGGACAGGAGCCTGCTGAGAGAGCGTAGATAATGGGACCACTTGGTTCAGCCTCTTACTCCTGAGTAAATAGATTATATCCACTAAATACTCCAAGGAAAGACACTACCCACTGAAGAGGTCTTTGAAGGAAAAACAATAAAGACTAAAGGCTCCAAAGAAAGTTACTCTAAATACTCTAGTTAATTTTTCTATCTGCTGATAGGACATACCTGAAAGACATCCAATGGCCCAATCAAACAAGGACAACCGTGACTACACACAAAAAGACGATTGTTACAACATGGAGGCTTTGCAAAATGAAAAAACATGACGACATTTACTTTTCAGTTCTTGCTCACCCTTCAATACATGTTCTGATGCACTAGTGTATCGTTTAGTGCACAAATCCCATTCCAGTGCTCCTTCTGGCCAATTATGTGTGAAACAAATCTCACTGAACTAGAAATCTCTCAAACATGACACAAACCACCTAAAAGTCCCCCAGGGTGAAATGCCCCTTTAAACCACACCTCTAAGACAAATCCTGTTTGGCTGCATGTCATGGTCACTGCAGTTTCTCTTTAAAGCAGGGGGAGTTAACTCATTAATGAGTCTTCAGCAAGGAAACTGCACTTCAGACTATAAAGTGAAGATACCTTTTCACTAAAGGCCTTGGGGCATAAAGACTTCATTTGAGAAGAGTCTCATTCTTAAGACTGCAGGGAGTGCGGAGACTGTCTTAACTAATGAACCTATAGCAAAGACAAAGTATTAACTGGATAAAAGGGTTAGGCTATGAAGAAGGTATTTGTCATATCTGCTTCCAATTTCATTGTTTTTCTAACATACCTAATGAAGTACATCCGGCTATATCCATCTCTACAAATTAGTCCAGTACACTTGACCGATACATTGGTGTCAAATTCTCTGCGCTGTGTAATTAAAGTCCCTAAGAGTAATGAATTCCCTTGCATCCAATGGCATGTTTATGCGCTTTGCATCTAATAAAGAGTTTCTATGGGAAAACATTATACATCGTTTATGGCCATGAAATTAAATAGAGTGGACAATATTTCTGAACAACCAACCATTAACTTTCCAGTCTATCGAGTGCAGACAATTTGGAGGGATTCTGAATAGCCACAGTGACAAAGAAAGTAAACTAACCACAAATGTTGTTACAATAAGAAAATGAGAAGAAATTAAAGAAATATTATCTAAAAAACACAGTAACACTGAAGGAAAGATAACACAGTAACAAGTTATTCAGTTATTCCATATAGTGTGGACTTTTTAGTACTTCAGTAATTTTGTTATTGTAAAGAAGGTCAACGACAAGCAATCATTCATTACCACGCAACTGCAGCGAACATTCATTTTTATAATCAGGACGCCTTACATTGTGTTTTATGACTCGTATCCATGGATACAGCTATAAAAGTAGAAAGTCAAGGTGGCAAATACTATCACTGTAATCTTAGCACTGCCAAAACAATATATTCTTCAGTCACATAAGAGGAGCAGCTGTTGCAACCCACATTCTTCTTAAACTACTGTTTTGACTAATATGACTGGTACATGCAGTTGTTACTAATCTTCAAAGACTTTGACCGTGGATCCACAACGTAACAAACCATCTTATGGCTGCTTTCCAATAATAACAATAATAAACCCTCTAAAACCTGCTTATTGTATATTGGTGAAATTGAACCCCCAACCTTCCAAAAACATGCTTCATCATGCTGTCAAATGCCCTCTTCAGTCTGACAAGACTGTCCCTAATTTGGAAATCAGCCTTATTGTTTAGTAACAGGACAAAGCTCCCTCTTTGTTGACTGTAAGTGAGAAAGTGGAAGACCCTTCAGAATCCACCCTCTGGCGTGGATACCATAAGATGGAAATCTAATTATTTTCCTCCCATGGCCCACTGCGCCTTCAAAGGTTAATCGCTGTCCGTCTGACTAATTCTGCCTGGGTACACTGGAGTAATTACACCACGGCTCTCCTCTTCTTATCTCCACTTTTTCTCATTAAAACGTCTCTCCTGTTGCCCCTTTTTTTGTCACTGTTGTCATTTTCTGGTCCCTCGCCGTTCGGTCCTTTACTATCTGTTAGTGCCCATGTACTTTCCAAAAGTGTCCGCCGTAGTGCTGTCACTCGTCTGATTAGGTCTGTCTCCCTCTACTTTCCTCTGGTCCTGTCCTTCTGTGTTTGGGTCAAGCGCTAACAACGTGGAACTTTGTCTTTGCTCTAATGCTGACTAAGCCTCTTGCAGCAGTAGATTGAGCCATTCTAGATTCACAGAAGACTCGCCGTCCCTCAGTGTTTTGTTTTTACACTTGTTTTTCCCATCTCTGTCCAAGCAGTAGTGCCTATAGTGGAGCGGGCCCTAGCCTGTTCCAGACTACACACTCTACTCTCTGTCTATCCCATCTCCATGCCCCTCTCTCTGGTACAAGCCTTTCCCCATGAGTCCTAGCAGGCTCCACTAACAGGCTGCATCCTGGTGAGGATGGATGGTGGCCTGTTGTCAACTCCCATTTCTGTCATCGAGTAGACTGCACTCACTGCTCTCTCCCTGCGCGTCTTCCTTGCTCTCTCCCTGTCACGGCTGCAAGGCCAAAACAACATTGGCAAGAGAGTGGATAGAGTGACAAGGGGCGCTGAAGAGAAACCCCACAACTCCAAAATGTTTTTTTCCCAGAATTGGGAGAACAGTTTCCCAGTATTTGTCTCTTGCCTTTGAGGCGAAAGCGGGTCCGCGTGGAGAACAAAAGACAAGTTGATTCGGACGCCGCTGATTTGGACTGCCGTCGGTAATGTGTGTGTGTCGGTGTGAGCGATGCTGAGTGAGGTAGACAAATCGCTGAGAAGGAATGGATGTGTACTCACACTTTAGATTGGATGTTACTCTCAGCAGACAGGCAGAGGTTAGGATAGTGTTTCTCAAGTCTCTCTTCAGCAGCTCCAGCCGCACCATGTATTTGATCTATTTCAAAGCTAGCAAACCTGACTGAATTTGTCAACTAATCATCAAGCACTTCAACAAATAAACAAGATGTGCTAGTTTACTGCAACAATGGAAGTGTAGATTGCCCAGGCCCGGGGGTGGGGGGGAGTAGGTGTAATTGAGGAGAAGTTCAAGAATATCTGGTGTAGGCCACAGAAATACACAGATGAATGGGCTGTAGTGTCAACCAGTGCATCTGGCTGGCAATGGACTCATAAATGACTAGGGGTACAATTTAAACTGGATCAATGTAAAGCTGTACGACCGTGCAAAATGTGTGGGTGAAATGGCCTATCATTGGCTATCATTATCAAGCTGGTCACTGGTCCTGTAGGGTCTATCATGTCCAATGACAGGGGTGTTATGGAGTGTGTCAAATGGAACGCTATTCCTACATAGTGCCTATGTAGCTCAGGTCCAAAGAAGTGCACTATTAGGGCCATACAGATTCCGTTTTAGTTTTTGGCCAGTTCCGTTTTATTTTTGTCCAATTTCCGTGATATCCGTTTTATTTTTTGTGATTCAATTAAAAATACTTCACCTCCACATAAACAACTCAACTCTGGACCTCAAAGCCAGTTCCATTTTTTCATTTCCATCCTCTAGTCAGGGAATAATTTAGACCTGGGACAGCAGGTGGGTGCAATTATCCAGAGCACCCTTCATTTAAACATGATACATTGAAGGCTTCTGTGAAATATGCACAGTTTTGTAAGTGTTCCTTTTAAATGGAAGAACTGAACATAGAAAAATCACCTATTTACTAACGGGAGCTCACTTGAGATGAACAAGTTATTTCCTAGACATCAAACACAAGCGAACATGCTGCCAAGCGAACAAGCTTCTATACAATTTCTATACAATGTGTGTGGAATGTAGCAGTGTCATTCCTGGGCCAACATGCCCTCAAGCATTCCCTTCAGAGCATCTGAGGGGTCTCCACAGCATGTGGCCACATTAAGTACATCAACGGGTTAAGGAAGGACACATTCTGCACGCAAAGTCCAATGTTCTTCCAGATACACATTTAGAGTAAAACGCGGACTATATTAGAATTATATTTTTATATATATAAAAAAAATGACATACACAACACTAATTTTATTATATTTTGTTATTCCGTGTAACTGTCCGAATTCAGCAATTCCGTCCACATAATTGAAAATAAATTATAGGGTCCTACACTATGTATGAGAGCCGTACCTTGCGTGAGCAGCTGCAGGGTGCGTACTTCCTCTCGGACGCGCAGCTGCAGCACCTGCTGTAGGATGAACTGCCGCTGGCATTCCTGCATGATGCCCATTCGCTCCAGCTTCCTGTCCGTCAGTCTCATCAGAGCCCGCCCTTGAAAGGGAGAGGAAACAGAGATAGTGAGCATAGCAACATATCAAATCGACGCCTCATCATGAGATAAAATCTTCCACCTAGAAAAATGTGAAAGGAATTTAACAAACACACAAACTGCATATTTTAAAATTTATACTAATTGTTTGATTTGGATCAATGTTCAAATCCTCAAGGTTGGCTGAAAAACAAACTGAATGAAAGGATTTTTCATCAGAACACTGATTGCATTGTAACTATCATCACATGAAAAAAGCAGCACAAGAAATACAACCTTCCCATTCTGATTATGCATACATCTTGTCAAGGTGAATACTTCAATGTGTTCAATTTGACCCCAGCATTGTGTTTGCAAAGCATGGGTTTGAAACCCATGGAAGGGCAAGCGCAAGAAAGTAGTATAAATGTTTCTGCATAAGATTGGCAGTTTAATTACTAAAATCGAAATGTAATTTCTGCATGGGAATGTGGACAGGTAGCATTGAGCAACCAACCATGACCCACTTACTTTCAAGGAATGACTTTGTCTCTCTTAATAACACACTTAAAAAAACAAAACATAATTATTCATTTTGCCCATAATTGTTTTAATTGAAAAATCTCCCATTTTTATCTTCTTGAATATAATTTCTTAAAAGTAGGCAATTTCAGCTGTTGATCAAAACATGGTGGAGAAGGTACAGTGTAATTAATTACGCTTGTTATGGAGGGCCTTTGTGGTAGCGTATAGGATTGGGTAGCTAGATAGAAGATAATTCCCTGCGATTATGCATTAGTTGACCCCTGTAGATCGCCTCGCTCATTTCCTCTAATGACTCAGGGCTTCAGATCCCCACTACTGATTGGCTGGAAGCCCGTTAACTTTTCCCTGGTTTATCTTCATACAGTGCAGCTGTAGTGGTCCCTCTCTCCCTTCCACCTACTACTCCAACATTGCTTGATCTACTGTAGTCATTGAGCACAAAATGTTGTCCCCTGTAGTTCACTTTGTAAGAGTGTGGTGCTTGCAATGTCAGGTTTATGGGTTCAACCCCCCCCTTGTAAGTACAAGAACGGATGAAAATGGATGCACTCATTGCTTTAAATCGCTCTGGATAAGAGCGTCTGCTAAATTACTCCTATGTAAAAATACAATTTCTTACTACACAACTCATTGGAGGCTTTAATGTCTTGTAACAGTCACTTTAAGTAAATGATTGCTGTTTTAGGACGGTGCTACAAGTCCAGTGTTACCATCAAAGGTGAATGTTTTTTCTTTATAAAGTCACTGAAACCATTGCTACATTAAAAACATCTGTTACAGGGTAGAATTTTGTAGACTCTCCATAATAATGGATCATGATGGCACACAGTTTACACATTTGAGCCAAACAAAACCTGCTCATCATTGTAAGGTCAGTGACCTATCCAATCATATTTCACGTAGCGTCCCCGTTTAGGCTGTTTTGCCACCCTAGGCGGAACAACAAAAACATTGCCCTCCATCTGTCCCAGCAAAACGATAAAAATAACCTACTGCGTCAGTATGTCATAAATGCCCAACCACGTGGTAGGATTACCATTTGTAAAAAAGACAGTTGCATTGTTAAGTCATTAAAATGTTCAATTCCTTACAACTGCATTTATTTCTCTCGGAGCTAGCGCTAGTGGACTTGGCACACTGTCTCAGTGGGGTGCCGGCCCGAAGCCATCGCAAGGGAGCATGCATCATCTGGGCCTTCAGAGTTTCCAGCCAGTGAGCTCAGGACCAACACAGCTGTATCTGTGCAAGGGAGAAGTCTTCAAGTGTTTCACTGCATTGTGACATTTCCAGTCGACATACGGAATCATCAAATGACGTTTTCCGTCAAAGGTCAGTATTGAAGGAGTGCTGGAAACATTTTTTTCCAAATACTATAAGTAACTGGTAGATTATCATATGCATATATGTAAAAAAAGAAAAAAAAACTGATTCTGAGATGAGAAAAAAAAATGTGAGATTGGATTTTGAGAAGCTCAGGTCATTATAGTGGAAAAAATAAGATCCCAAATATAGCTGCTACATGATTTATGTTAGATTGCTTTGATGGTTGGTGGAGTGCTGCAGTGCTGAGTCTCTCCAAAGGTGTGTTGCAGAAGCGTGCAGAGCATGGTCAAACTGCTTTTCTCCCCTGTCTTTGGCAAAGTGGCCACTGCTTATCATGGGGCGACACCACGGCTCACTATAATACAGTTCCCACTCTAATTATTGGGACAGTAAGCTTTTTGTTTCTTCTTTTGGCTTTATACGAAAAGGGCCAGTTTAGCAGACATAGATTAAGCCTACTCGAGGATTAAAAAAAGCACTGAGGAGATTTCCATTGAGCTTGATTTTTGCTATTGGTTTCTGTTAATGTTAGTATGTATGGCTGACCCTGGAATTGGCTCGCTTTCTCTTTATTGATGATGTAACTTCTGATGGGAGCAGCAGAATGAATTACGAAGTGTATAGAAACATCTTGTTTACCTATACATTCTTCTATCGCGGCTAGGGAGTTTTTCAGGGCCAAAAAGTAAAAGGTTCTTCACTAGCCAAGTGGAACTTCATATTTAAAGCCAAATGAAAATGTGTTATTTGTAGATGATGGAATTTAAGGCAGAAATACCTCAAAACAAACAACAACTGGAGATGGATACAGTACAAGCCTGCCAGAGCATCACATTAGAAGATACCTAGCATCCGGTGAAGTCAATGGTTTGCAGATTTTAAGCAGTTATTGCATGGAAGTAATATGCAACTAAAAGCTAAACCTAAGTGCTTAATTTGGACACTACATTAAACTGTCCCAATACTTTTGGTGCCCCATATTAAGGGGACTCTGCATAAAAACATTTCTTCATTTTCATAATGATAAGAAAACAAATCTATATTTTAACCTCACAGTAATTGTTTTATCACCAATCCAAATGTATGTCCTTAAGTATTTGGACAATGACACAAGTTTTGTTGTTTTGGCTCTGCACTCCAGCAGATTGGATTGACAAAATGATTAAGAGGAGAAAGTGCAGACCGTTAGCTTGAATATACAGTCATGTGTATAAGTAAATACACACCCTGGAAAGTTGTCTTTTTTTAACATATGGACATACGGATATGTAATCTTCACTTCAACACTACTGGCAGATAAATGTAACCTAATTTAACAAATTACACGATTATATTTTGAAATAATTTATTCATCAAATAAACACCTGAAATAACTTATTGTTCCCATTTTTTGTTACTGTCTACCAGTCTATTATATCGGCAGGGAGGAATTTTTGCCCACTCTTCTTTACAGTATTGCTTAAACGGCGTTATGTTCAAGGACTTTCTTGCATGGTCCGCTTCAATTGCCCCCCCACAGTATTTCTATAAGATTGATATCTGGGCAAATACTCTGCCATTCCATACCCTTCTTCTTTTTGAGCCATTCTGCTGTAGGTTTACTGGTGTTTTGGATTATTGTCCTGTTGAAAGATCAATGTTCAGTTCAGTTTCAGCTTTTTGACAGATGGCCTCACATTCTCTTTAATAATTCTCTGGTACCATATGGACTCAATGATGACTCAAAGTTGGCGAGGCCCTGAGGCAGCCCTAAAACATTAGGCCACTGCCTTGATGCTTTACTGTTGGTATGAAGTTCTTCTGTCTAAAGGCAGTGTTTAATTTTTGCCAAACATGGCGTATGGCACTGTGGTTAAAAACTCCACCTTTGACTCATCTGCGCAGTGCATATTGTTCCAGTAATTTTGGTCTTTACCAAGGTGTTGTCTGGCAAACATCAGTTCTGTCCTGACGTCAGTTGTGTCCTACATGTGAGATCTGTAAGGAAGAAAGGGCATCTTCCTTCCAGATCTCACATGTAGGCCATGTTTGTGCACTCTCTTCCTGACAGCTGACTCCTTCAATATTGATTGTGGCAAGAGGGGCCTTTAGATCCCTTGATATTACCGTGGAGTTCTTAGAAACTTCTGAGCGTCTTTTGGTCAACTCTTGGGCTGCATTTGGTGGGCCACCCAGTCCTATGTAGGATTGTCAGTGGTCTGGAATTTTCTCCACTTGTAGATTGTCCTTCAGACAGTAGGAGGATGCCCTTTGAGTTGCTTGGGCTTTGTAACCCCTCCAAGACTCATAAGCATCAATAATCTTTCAATAGGTGTTTTGATTTTGGCATGATGTGTTACTACACACCCATATGTTTAATACCAAACCACACCAAGAATCTAATCTTTATAGAAGGCTGAACCTGTCAGGATTTTCTAATAAATTTCATCTGTTTTGGTGCACCTGAATTTTAGCCATTTTAAGTGATGGTAAAGGTAAGAGCGTCTTACATTTGTTCAGAAATATCAGCCTCATGATGGCATGAGTTTCAAGTATTTGCATGTCTTTGCTCCTCATTTTAAAAGACAACAGTAACAGACACCAATTCAAATGCCACATCTAGAATCACCTCTTTTCTGAGTTATCTTGTGCATGAACTAACAATGCTATCCACTCCTGGACAAGAAACAGATGAGCAGCCAATTGTCAGATTACGTTTGTTACCCATAAAAAAAACATTACCTTGTTTTACTTTTGTGAGTCTGGATCCAATCACAGCCTCTACAGGGAAAACTACGCTAACTACTCTGACTATGCTTTCGACAGAATCCACTATGCTAGCAGGCTGGCTAACAGCCTGCTGCCTGACCTGCACCATGACATGCATCTCATGGTGAGGCTATTGGAGTGAGGCTCCTGTATATGTTCCTAGATAAAAGAAGAGCACCACTCCAGCTAGAATGGAGTCTGTCGCTCTTCAGCAGATCGGGCTTGGCCCTATTTCTGGGAAAGTCCCAAAACGAGAGCCAGTTATCTAGAAAATCTACCGCCTGCGACGGGCAGAACTCCGTTTTCAGCCAGCGATTGAGTAATGTGAGTCTGTTGTAGATCTCATCACTACCGCTACCTGGGAGGGGGCCAGAGACAATTACTCGATGTCGACACATCTTTCTAGCTAATTTACACACTGATGCTATGTTCTGCTTCGTAACCTCTGACTGTTTCATTGTAACATTCTTCGTGCTAACGTGAATAACAATATCTCTGTACTCTCTATACTTGCCAGTTTCAGACATTGCTAGCACCAACCCCAGATTTGCGGTTACGTTGGTGGCTCTGATCCCTGGTAAACAGTGTATGATCACCGGCTGATTTTGTAGTCTAATACTGTGGGTAATGGAGTCGCTAATGCCTAGGGTTTTCAGTTTTTCCGGGCTGCCGGTAGAAAATACCTGCCGATCATCCCATCTCAGTCACTGTTTCATTTCAAATCTAATGTGCAGGTGTACAGAGCCAATACAAAACCTAAACGACTGACCAAATACATAGGGACATTGTAGAGCCAAAAGAAGAAAAAAAATGCATACAGTCCAAATAATTATGTAAATTACTAATAGCTCATACATTATGCCACTGAAATAAAGTGCTTATTGTTTGAGGTACAGTATGTCAGGCGCTGTAGGTGCGCCTTGATCAGTTTAGCTCTGAAAATGCCGCCCTTGTTAATCTGATGCCATGCAGATGGCTAAAATCTGCCCTCGAGTCAGCCCTGGCACCGAATGTCGAAGACATTTGATTGTAAACCTGATGTAATTGTAGTGTGATACAAAGAAAGTGCTTGAATCAGAAAATAAGTAGTCTCATTCAATTAAACGGTTAAGACATGCAAATTGTTTATTGCCACAGTACTGTGCCATGAATGGGCAGGGAATTAAGGCAGCTGCTCGTGCCTTTAATGTGCCACCCAAAACCCTGACACACCACTGACAAGTAGGTCACAGTCATTTGGGCAGGTAATCTTCATCGGCTCCTTCAAATGTGACCTGGTGAGTCATACCTCAAAATTGTAAACAGCCCTTTCGGACTTACATTATGGAATGGCTGAAAGCTTGCCTTTGACCAAGTGAAGATGACGGGCATCAAAAATATGTTAAAGGAAGAACAATAAAGGAAGATGATTGGCAGACACAAGCAACCATTCTTGTCTTGCTCAAGACAAAAATTATTTTTTTGTTTGTCTGTGAGGAGGTCTTTCAGAAATTATGTTGTCCCCACCAATGTGTTAAAAACGAATAAAAACAGTATTACAAATTGTTTGAAAGCATTTGCTCTGGTGCCTAAAGACTGCAGTAATTTAACATTTTTACTTGTTTAAATGATAATGAATTTTGCTTAACTGTATATAATGGAGTGCTAGCTGAGCAAAACACCCATCCTGTAAATTCTATTAAGTAATAAAAAAATAATGTCAACTATAGCCATTTATTTTCCTTTATAGTTTGTTACACCTACAGTAAGGTTGGCCATCACCACATACAATTCTTAGGGGGACCCTAATTACCAAGTTTAAAAATAATAATTATCATGTATTTTTATTGTAGTTTGAGTACTTTTTAAAACCTTATTTCCTTCATAGTTTTTTTAACCGGGAGTTTCGCTTCAACTTGACTGCAATGTAATTCAAGTAACAGTACTTCTGCTTCTGTAAGATTTCTCAGAACTCTTTCCATCCCTCTGAGGGTTGTCAGAGGACTGTCTAGCCTGGTTTAAAAAAACATTTCTCTGACCATGTACAATGTTTCAAATCTGACGGCCTGCTGTCTAAACCTTCAGCTGTATCTATGGGAGTTCCCCAAGGTTTGATTCATACAGACCCACAAAGAATTTGAAATCAAATCAAACATTGATAAATTCCTCTGTTTAGTCACAATACCAGAATGTGCAATCACAGAGCAATATTTATACCCAATGCCATGAGACAAGGGCAACATGTGGAGCACAAACAATTTTGTAAAAAAAAAAAAAATACTCGTAACTATTGGCAAATTGTTACAACTCTATACATTGCTCATAATATAACATTTAGATTCATCATTCTAAATCCTTGTGCAACCTTTGTAGGTGATGTTTACTTAAAGTTATAGATTCTGTCCTTTATTATCTTTTATTTCTTAGTTGATTTGGCAATGTAAACAAATGTTTCCCATGCCATGCCCTTTAAAATAAAAATGTTAATAATGGAAGGAAAAGGTAGAGAAAGAGAATAAGAATGTAAACAACATGAACGTGAAGGATCACTCGACTACTCTATAAATATTGACCAACCATCACTTGGCACCTCATCCGAAAACCTACACAGATCTGCTTGGCAACAGAGGCACCTCTTAAGCTCAACCTCAGATGTTGTATAAACAAACAACCCCACAAAGTGTACTAGGCTAAAGCTTCCAGATCAATGACTGAACAGGTGCTGTAATAAAGCATCTTTAATCAACAATAGCTCAGCATTAAAAAGAGATCGAAATGCACGATGGTGGACATCTTAAGATCCCTCGAGATTAGAGCTAATTTGGTACCAAGCTGCCAGTTCCTTGGCGGCAGTGCCAACACAGCACCTCTCCTCTCCTTCCGATAGCGGCAGGCCAAAACGCAGAGCTGTGAGGAGTCCAAACTTTTCTCCCAACTGCAGTTCTGAGTCATTGACTGTAGAGTCCTTCGAAGCCACAGCAGGGAATTTATCAACCCACGATGGATATACAGAGCAGCGTAGCATTGGCCAGTGGTGAACAATACGGAGGAAAGGATGAGGGGAGGATGACTTAAAAGAGAGAGGAGAGAGAGAAGATGAGGTGGGGAGAAAGCAGGGTTGAGAGGGACTGACAGTGGATTTATTTAAAGGACACAGAATGTAAGAAAAGAGGAAGAGATTAAAGATGTAGAGAAAGAGGATTTTGGTAAAAGACAGGTTGGGGTAGTATGGAGCACTGCTGTGTGACAAACTGTCAAGTCTCCAAAATGGTTGAGCTTTTGAGCCAATGGTGACTAGCAATTGCCAGTTCCTAATGTGTCACATCATAGCTTGTGGTAGGAAAATATTATTCAGTTTGTGGTTCCTAAGTAATGTCAAAAAACTCTGGAAACCACTCACCTACTTTAATTTAACCCACCCTCTCCCCAACACACACACAGTCCCCACACATTGCACTCTCTATGACTCCGCCCAAGCTACTATAAAAAGGCATCTATTTCCATCTGAATAAGTGTCATCATTTCCATTTCCTCAACTCCAGACCCTGCCTGCCTGAGATGGGAACAGTGCCAGAAAACAAAGCTCCCTTTCAACTTCATCTCCTGTACCCACTTATCTTTGGCCATTTGACTGAGAAAATGATTTAAGGCACATCTGCCTCTTCAGTTGCACAATATTGATTGGATTTAAATTTCACTTTCACTCATCCCACTTTCCAGTCGGTGGCCTCTGTAGCCAGTTGGCGGGCAGCGTTGGTCCTCTCGCAGTCTGCCACTCAGTACAATTACCCTGACCCTGTCTGAACGCGAGGCGCCGCCTCCTCCTCCTCCTCGGTTACAGTCAAAATGGCTACTCCCCCTAGAAGGCGCAGTAAAATACCGCATACGGGTGAATATGTGCAGAAATCTATGAATGTGAACATACGGTCCTGTACGCGCTGACAGTCGCATGCAAAAAAAAAGACACTCGCAAAAGCTCAAAACCACACGCAGCCCTCGGCACGGACCAGGCGTTAGATTAATGGGCAGGGGGTGCGCATGCCTCCCTCATTGAGGGGCTGCGGGCATATTAATCTACAGCTATGGCCCAGCACAGTCAACCACCGTTAGAATGATGAATGAGTGCTCTTGCGCGCGCGCACACACACACACACACACACACACACACGCGCACACACGCGCACACACGCGCACACACGCGCACACACACACACACACACAGTAATGCTGCAACAGTGGACGCACACAAGAGCATAATATGACACAACTCTGCAGGTTCAGTCGCTCTCTGCACGCCAACCAAAAGCCATGCTAATTACTTCTCCACGGAGCAGCAGAGGGTGAGGGCAGGGGTAGAGAAGCACGAAATTAACCTCGCTTTCCCTCCGTCTCATGGCTCTCATCCAAGTGGCTCCCGTGAACCTACGCGTGTTTTACCGTAAGATCTACACTGGATGTTGAGCTGGAGCTAGATGGGGAGAATGTTCTCCTCAGGAAAAACCTCCTCTTTTCTTCTCACAGCCGTAACGTGTGCGTTTTCATTGGATATAGACTGATGTACGACTCAGGAGTCACCAGGCTCTGGTTACACGCACTGAGTCCTCACACGGGCTGAGCAACATACCATAAAATATATCATAATTGTGATCTTAAACTTGAGAGCCAGATCCAGCCCTCGAGTTTACTGAATGTTGCTCATTGTTGTCTTTTTAAAACATGTTGTGTAGTCTCATACAAATCTACAAATATTAGGTAATTATTATGCAACTCTCTGGGTAACCTGGGCTACATACTGTAAAGTGCTGCTCCCTAATAATTAGGAGGCAGACAATGCTCCGAGATGGGTTCCAATGAGACGCTAATGCTATTCCTGACTAATGGTATTCTCCTTTGATCTAATGAAGCCAAGCACACTGGTGGAAAGGTAATCAGACGCACAATCACACTGCTCTCTGCATGACGCTGACTCAGAATCACTGCCCATCTATGATATAAGATATATATACCACTGCCTGCTAACCAAGGTTAAGCAAAAATCATTGAGATCCTATACATACGCCTTACTGTTCCATTTGGGAGAGACACTGAGGACCAACATGGTTACAGTTAAGGTGGCTCTCCAGAAAAACCGAATCTACTATGATCGTTTGCTGTGCATTTGTACTATTGTGTACGCCTGTAACTCGCCATGTTTTTCAAGCAACCATCAAGGACCAATTTGGGTCGTGGATCATTCAGTGGTTCTCCCTTCAAAATCACCGGGGATCAATACGACCTCAATAATCAAGCAATCCACCCCTTACATCCACATATCCTTCAGGACCGCTAAAAATGACCTCGTCGGTCGAATGATTAATGAAGATTCTTTCCATCCCTCTAGCCAACTGCTGTCCAGATGGGTCATTTGCAAGGAGAATATTCTGTTTCATGAACTTACTGGAACGGTCAACGGTGGAGCCGTTTACAGTCTGAGAGTCAGTACTAAGCATGTAACCATTATGCATCTAATGCTTTGTCCAAGGAGAAACATTAGTGTAGGTTATAATAAGCTAGCACTGCCTACAGTATCCAGCTTCTCATTCCTCAAGTGCTATTTAGGCCAGTTGCCCAGTAGAGGGGTCGTTAAATTGCGTTTTCTCACCCTTTATACTTTTTCATCAAATATCCATTTGTTACAGTGTACAACACCTGTCAATGGATGTTCAAATCACCGTTGTTCAACTGTGATTAGTTAAAAGACAGATATATTGAGTTAAGCCAAGTTGTTTTGCGCAGATCCTTAAAGGGCAGTGAACTACAACCGATGAAGCAGGATACAATTTAACACCATTTAAAAGCATTGCGCAACTGGGCTGTGCTACAATAATCAATGCTCTACGTAGAATAACAGCCATGGTATTATTTTTCAAATGTGTCTTTATTTGTATTTCCTCATTTTCATGACCGGACAGCCGGAAACAGAGGGGGAGACGGGTATATAAAGGGAGACAGAGGAAGGGCACAGACGGATGGCTGAGCTGGGGCACAAACCCTTGTCTACAAGGGGGTGGCAGGGGGCATGTGTTGTTGAGTGGGCGGAGCTTAGACTCTTACTACAGACTCAGATTATCTGTTCAATATGATCTTAAAGATACATCAACCAATATATCCATGGTCTGCATCTCAACCTATTCTCGATAGTAGCATACTACTTTGAACTATTGTCCTATAGGCTCCAGTTGCAAAAGGAGTTTGCCAAATCTTGAATACGGCGCCAGTGAGACCAACTGTCTTGTATTTACAACAGCATTTAATTCCTCTTTTTGTTCGCCTGAAGTAGAAGCCATTAGATCATTATGTTTTCATTCATTCACTGCTCCATGACAGGGGAGTGTAATCCAATCGTCACCCGTCCCCACTCTTCCCCCTACCTCTTTCCTTTCCTTCTGATTACATATGTTGGTGCACCTTCGCCGCTGATTACACCTGCGGTACCAGTAAATGTGTACTTAACTCATTTACCACGACCTGTTCTTCACTAGCCGCCGCGACTCTGTCTCTGTAATTACACAAGATTAGGGACTAATATCTAATTACGCCTTAATATGCTTTAATGCATTTTTAATGGCAGCTCGGTGTTAAAGTCAAACTCAGAGGCTGTCTTTCGGGAGCACCGAGAGAGGCAGGAATGCTGGCAATCAAAGCTGGAGGCGGTCGGATGGGAAACATTGATTTTGAATTTGGCTCCGGCTCGACGATGCTGGCAGGGGATGGCAAACAAAGACGGCATATCGAAGTAATTCAGAGAACTGAAAATGTAGTGCTGCTAGGCCTGGAGACGTAGAATACGTTGTACTAAGCTAGAACATAAATGGGGGATGTTTAAGAGTTACCATTTGGATACGCTGCTGTGTATTGATTTGCTACTTCTGAGGCTGGCCAGTGGGGCAAGACCAATGAAATTGAGTAGTATTGACATCCTACACAAGAGGCACAGGTTTTCTCTCACTGTTGAAATGCTATCTAATTATTCTTTCTATAGATACATAGAAAAGGATATATTTTCAAACAAAATGCCTTCTCCTGATCAGATCGAAAAAAAACAGAAACACACAGAAGAGCATTTTCAAGTTCCAGCTCAAGTCCCTAACTCCAGCTTTTGTGTGCAAAGCATCAAATCAACAGATCTTCCTTATTTTGCTGTAGGCCCACTCTTTCTATTAATGAAGGAACATCAGGGTGAACTTCTGAAAATTATGTTTATAACAAATTAAATATGATTTTATTTTCTTTGTATTTATGAAAATGAGCCATGAGACTTTAAAGGTGCCCTATGCAGCATTTTCCATTTAAAATATCCGATAATAACCCTTATAACATACCATCAGTTAACGTTAAAAAACAGTCTCTGGCAGAGTGTCAGGACTGTCAAGTGAAACGTAGAAGGCCGGGATGTTCATAGGTGTGTACTTCCTTGTAAGTGTGTGAGGTGAAGGCCAATGACAAGCTTTGTTTGAGTTCATATAGCCTACACTGAACGCTCAAGAAACAAATATATGGAAGCAACGTGAGCATAAGACAAAGCACGGAGTAAAACAAGGGTACATTTTTGCATTTGATGGCGAGAGCTGAAGTTTGTGTGAACAGTGGTGCAGAGTTGGCTACCTTTCTACTTGACAAGTAAGGTTACATCACTTCATTTAGCTAGCTGGCTAGATAGTCAAGAAGTGCTAGGTCTAAGTTACTACAGTAGTTTAATGATGATGGAGAAACAATTATACTACGCAGAAAATAATTTGAGGTTCTTGTTTGTTTTATTTATATGAACGCAGATACATTTTAGGAAGGTTTCTCTAAAGTCTTTGGCCGAGACAATAAGCTAACATTAACTAGCTAAGTTGTGAGAATAGTGTTACAACCTGGTGTTCTAGCTAGATTTAGCCATGTGCAAACCAGTCAAAGTGCACATATTATTGTTCCAGCTAGCGCTGGCTAGCACCATTATGGTTTCATGTTCGCTAGATAGCCATCAACGAGTCTCTGAAATATGGCAATGCATCTACCGCAATAAATAGTCCAGATGATGTTTTGGTTGGTTTAGCTGTTTACTCTGTGTTCCGTAGTTATGGAAAGGACCCATCAATTTTAACCCCATTTGAAACAAAAGTCTGTGTTCATTGCTCTAGCATCGACTGTTGGAGGTGACACTGCTTCAGACCGGTCAGTGGTTAGTAATGATATCAGATCCTAATGGAGTTGTAGAACCGATATTCAACTCACTGCCGATAGGTGGCGTTAAAGTGGCATTAAAGTTGCATAGTGCACCTTTAACTTCATCCAGCAATAACCAAACACCTACATGTCATTCGAAATATCATATTAAACATGGACACAGCGAGACCATATTGTGCCATACTTGCCTGACTGGCCAACTGCTAGCTTATTGCAGAGATGATAATATATGATAACAAAAAACAAATTAGGTTATCAGACACTTTAAACAGCATCCAATCAATTGTTTCACCATACAAATGCATCTGTAATAGAGGTCAACAGCTAGAGATTTATTAAATGAACCAACTACTTGGTTTCATTTGAAACTCTTTGTGTCAGAGGACATGTACCAATATATATTTTGCATTGTTTCATTGACTAGACTACTGATGTTACACCAAAAAAAACAATATGGCAACATTTTATAGTTTTTATAAATTCATGTACTTTCATTGGCACTGCTTTCTACTGATGTGTTGGCTTTTTGGTCATAATTGAATGTTCAACCCTCATACCTCCCACAAATTATGATTTTGGCTCTTTTATCAGCCTCAACCCTGTCGTTGTTGTGCATTTCCCTGCATGTTCTCATGTTTGTTTAAAAAAGACTGTTATATATTGACAATTCAAGGTGGTGTTTTCTCCCTTACCCCTCTATTTGTGACCGCACCAACATTCTGACTGCTGCATACACATTTGGGTGGAACTGGGAACTATCTCTGTCTGGCTAATGCCATGCCAGCCATCTGGAGCTGATTATACTGAATGATTATACCACTGTTTTCAGGATTTTGGGCATGGCTTGTGGGCGCATATCCTCCCCAGTTCGATTGGTTGTCACTTTAACTTTTACAAATGCACATTGTTTTTGATATAACTGCCTATGCTACCTTTGCTGCAACTGAATGTCTGTAGGCCTCAGAGTGGTACAGTGGCCTCAGAGTGGTACGGTCTAGGCCACTGCCTCATAGACAGCAGCGTCATTGCAGACAGTTATTTGACTGCTGGATGCAGTATACCAACAGTGCCCATGGGTCCAGCAGAATGTGCCGCAAAACTGGTTCCACCACCCACTGTGGATGGGTGGTGGACAAGGCTGGCTTGAACTCTTGTGACTGCTTGTGGTAGGTTGGTTGCACTGAAGCTCAATCGTTGCTTCGGGCAAGGAAACCCGCTCCGCAGTGTGATAAGAAGCAGAATGGTGAGACATGCATCAGGGGACACATCTTGATCTTTGACGCTCCCACACCTGCTGTAGAATTCTTGTATTATAGTTTTTATTGAGTCACTGTAATTTATCTGCCAGGGCAACAGTTGTGTCAATTCTGATACAGACAATAATTGCCTTCTAGCACAGAACTACTATTATAGGGATGGTCACTATCATATCATATCATAGTTGGAAAGATCAAGTTGATCATAGTTGGAAAGATCAAGTTTAAGTTCAAAGTTCAAAAGTTCATTTATCAAAAGCACAGAGTAACACAGTGTCATCCTGCACAATGCAATTCTTGTGATATGGCACGCAACATCTACATGGTAAGAATTAAAAAATAGATAAAGCACAAAAATATAGCAATAATATACATAACAATGTAAACTAGCAGCAATTTAAAAAAATAGTAGAATGGTTAATATGAACAATATGGGTAGAAGTATTGAATATTATAGGTACAATATCAGTGTAATATCCCTATGAATGGTGCATACAGTTGTGCTCATAAGTTTGCATACCCTGGCAGAAATTGTGAAATTTTGGCATTGATTTTGAAAATATGACTCATCATGCAAAAAAACTGCCTTTTATTTAAGGATAGTGATCATATGAAGCCATTTATTATCACATAGTTGTTTGGCTCCTTTTAAAATCATAATGATAAAAGAAATCACCCAAATGGCCATGATCAAAAACTTTACATACCCTTGAATGTTTGGCCTTGTTACAGACACACAAGGTGACACACACAGGTGAAAATGGCAATTAAAGGTGAATTTCCCACACTTGTGGCTTTTTAAATTGCAATTAGTGTCTGTAAAAATAGTCAATGAGTTTGTTAGATCTCATGTCAATGCACTGAGCAGGCTAGATACTGAGCCATGGGGAGCAGAAAAGAACAGTCAAACAAGGTAATGGAACTTTATAAAGATGGAAAAGGACATAAAAAGATATCCAAAGCCTTGCAAATGCCAGTCAGTACTGTTCAATCAATTATTAAGAAGTGGAAAATTTGGGGATCTATTGATACCAAGCCAAGGTCAGGTAGACCAAGAAAGATTTCAGCCAAAAATGCCAGAAGAATTGTTCGGGATACAAAGAAAAACCCACAGGTAACCTCAGGAGAAATACAGGCTGCTCTGGAAAAAGACTGTGTGGTTGTTTCAGGGAGCACAATACGACGATACTTGAACAAAAATGAGCTGCATGGTCGAGTTGCCAGAAAGAAGCCGTTACTGCGCCAATGCCACAAAAAAGACAGGTTACAATATGCCCGAGAACACCTTGACACGCCTCACAGCTTCTGGCGCACCGTAATTTGGAGTGATGGGACCAAAATAGAGCTTTATGGTCACAACCATAAGCGCTATGTTTGGAGAGCAAGCAAGAAAGAAAGTTTATTTATATAGCACAATTCATACATCGAAGCAATTCAATGTGCTTTACAAAGAAAAATAAAATAAAAAATAACAACAATAACAATAACATAAAAACAAATACTCAAATTAAAACATCAAAACAAATGAAAACATCATAATAATAAAAATACAATAAGAAAACATATAAAGATTAAAAATGGAATAAAAACATAGGAAGCTATAAGGCTAAACAGTGTGGTTAAGTTTAAGTGCTCATTCGTAGGCATGTGAAAAGAGTAGTGTTTTTAACCTGGATTTAAAAATGGATACGTTTGGGGCACGTCTAAGATCTTCTGGTAGTTTATTCCAGTTGTGTACAGCATAAGTGCTAAACGCAGCTTCTCCATGTTTAGTTTGGGCTCTGGGCTCTACTAGCTGACCTGTGTTCATGGATCTAAGAGCCCTGCTCGGTTTAT